>JASANC010001719.1:0-137755 GCA_030248135.1 Theristus sp. LFF4_11 | reverse complement strand
ATAGATAGATAGATACGGAATGACCGAGTAAACATGGCAGTTTTTTTCAGGGTGCAAGGAGCGCGCGAAAATTGAATGAAAGAAAAAAGACGTTCAGAAACCAAATTGTATGTCAAATTTGACGCGTTTTTTTTCAGACTTACGGATTCTTCGTGCTATTCTGTTCATTCTTGCTCCCTTGAACACATGATTAGGAGTTATGTTGGCAGTTTTGAAAAAGACAACTCCTAGTCTGCGACTGATCCCGCCTTGACGAGCTGCCTTATTTATTCGGCCATACTGTAGATAGATAGATAGATAGATAGATAGATAGATAGATAGATAGATAGATAGATAGATATAGATAGATAGATAGAAGATGAATTAAAAATAAAAATTGAAATTGAAAGCCTTTGTTCGTTTTTGTTCCCTCCTTCACCATCATCGTCGTCGCTTCACCATCACCGTCGTCGCTTCACCATCACTCAGTCAGTCAGTCAATGCCATCTGTCAGTATAATCTAGTGCATTGTCCATTTCGGAGTTCCATCCACCAACACAGGGAAAAGAACGATCCAAATGTACTTCACTATGTACATATTTCATACATAGCAGGAAGCTCCCATATTTGTTTAGGTATGTACATAGTTTGACCATAGCACCTTAATTATGCATACATAACTAACAACAGACATAATTAGATACATACCTGTTTGTCTTGCCCCCTTAAGAGAGCGTGTATCTGCATGCGTGTGAGGGGTTTCCATAATTGCAAACATATTTATTGCATACTTAGTCATAATTGTCTGACTGCGCCATAATCGCATATATGTGATACATACCCTATACCTCGATGGCTCAGTTATGTTACGCCACTATGGTACATACCATATACGTCGATGAGCCAATTATGTGTGCCACTATGGTACATTTGGGGTACATTTGGAGTACATACGTGTGTACATTTGGCGTACATTTGGATAGTTCTTTTCCCTGTGCAAGCGCCAGTCGCCAGTCTCACTACTCAGGCTTACTCAACTCTGTCAAAGTCTGACGTTGTTTTCTTTCAACTATCTGCAGACATTTGCAAAACGGGCAGAAAGCAAAAATAATTGTCTGGAGCGTGATTTATTTTACGCTTTATATACATGAATAAAGTAGGCAAACCTCCCCAGGTCCACGGAAATCAAGCCAGAAGGGAGGGGAAACGTGCCTAAAGCTTCATTACTAAAGCGCACGCGCACGGGCATCGGCATGCTCATGCTCATGATCCACTAGCGCGCCTGCACACGCTCCGCACTCAACAAGAACTTGTTCAAAACACAATTGTTCTCACATCTTTTTCTTGAAAAGGCCTGGCTTAGGTTAGGATTAGGTCAGGATTATGTTCAGCTTTGAATTAGGCTTTAGGATTAGGTTTTGGCTTTGGCTAGTTTAGGCAACGTCTGCCAACATCAGTCGTTTGATTTAAAATGTTTATTTAATCAAAAAATATCGTGACTGCTCGGTTCAATCAAAAATATTGGGGGTTTTGTAACCTCTCGGGTTTGGTTTTTGTAACATCTCAGGTTTTCACATTTTTCGAACTCTCCTAGAACACCTACGTTCGGGAGGAGGCGCTCAGTAGCGAAAGCGGGACCTCGGGTGTGGGGGGGGGGGTGTTTGCCTAATTTTAGAGGGGGGGGGGGTCAGGTGCCTTCTCGGTGAGGGGGGGGGGTGCACGGGCATCAAATTTTCCTGAGGGGGGGGGGTGCACTGGCAGAAAAATTTCGTGAGGGGGGGGGGGGCACGGGATAGCACCAGTACCGTGGGCGGGGGGGAGGGGGGGAATCCACCCCCCAGAGCACCAGAGACCGTCGGGTGAGGGGGGGAGGGGGGGGGGGCGCCGGGCCACCGCCCCTAAAACCGGGCACCCCCCCCCCCCCCATCGGACCCCCCCCACGAAAACAGTAGCGAAAGCGGTACCTCGGGTGAGGGGGGGGTGTTTGCCAAATTTTAGAGGGGGGGGGGGGGGTCAGGTGCCTTCTCGGTGAGGGGGGGGGGGTGCGGGGGGGTGCACGGGATCGCACGGGTAATATCAAATTTTTGCCTTAGAAAAACACAGAAATTCTTGTAAAATACAGAATATTTTGTGCAAACAAGCTGCTTGTTTGGTCAGAAACAACAAAATCTATGCAGGGACAGACACAAACGTCAAGAAAAATGCAAAAATTACGGTATTTTTGGAAAAAATTGAGATGAGATTGACCACCGTGAGGGGGGTGCGATCCCGTGTTTTCTCGCGGAGGGGGGTGGGGGTAGGGTTAGGGTAAAAAAAAATCCGGATTTTTTTTTAAATTAAAATTTAAAAAAAAAAATTTTTTTTACAAGTTAGGTTCGTTTGAAGCGTCTCGTCGAGCTGAGTTCATCTAGACTATTTTCAGAACGATCCGGAAAACTATAAGAGCGAAAATCGTGTTTTATTGAAATTATGTCCATTTCATAGAGGGAAAGTTGCATTTTCAACAGTAAAACAGGACAATTTTTGACGTGTACTTCAATATTGAACCGTTCTTAGTTGTTCCTCTTTAGAAAATTACCAAAATTTGACTGTGTTCAAAAATTCCTGTTTGCTGTAGATAAGTCGGCAACCCCTGTCGACCCGGTCGCCCCCCCCCAAGACACTTACTTTCAGGTTCAACCAGCTATGCTATCTGCCACATGGCGAGAGCCCACTCTTCAAATCATCGTATCGAAAACACGTACCATGATTTCGCGATCACGTTGCGGGCAACTGACAGACGCAAGTTTAACACGTTAGTTTAGCTCAGCACGCAAGTTTTAACATGTGGCCATGTTATCGGGTATCTGAAAAACGGTCGTGTGATGTGGTATTAACTAACATCTCCGCTCCAATTGTTTAACAATATATCGCACAACTCCATTGTAGACCTATAACATACGCCAATCAACAAAATATCATGTTCATCTCATGGCCTACCGACTGAAAAACATGTTCTAAGTTGCAAGAAAACGATTTCTGAAACGATATTTCAATTCAGTTAAGTCATTTCAACGCTAAAAATTGACTCTAGAAGTCATCCAAATCGAAAAACATAGAGTACGTCGGTCAAAATGACCAAATAATGACATTTACCTAAGCACACAAAGAAGTTGGGAAGAAAATTTGGTTTAAACTTTCAAGAAATTATGCCATAAATCGAATTTTCAGAGCAAAGTAGAATAAAAAATTTTCAATTTTTTTTTAAGTTTGAAAAAAAATCCAATTTAAAAAAAAACGAAAAAAAAAATAAAATAAATTTTTTTTTTCAAAGCCCCTAACCTAGGGTTGTTAAAAAAAAACAAAAATCGTCATTTTTGTTTTAAAAAAAAAAAAAATTTTTTTTAAAAAAATTTCAAAAATCAAAGTTGTGCTAAATCAATCAGGGAGTCTGAAGAACCACATATGATATGCAAGCGCCTCCCGAATGACACCCGTATGGCGGAACTTTGCAGATTTTGTTTTGGTGACCTCAATTACCCCTTTTCCAAACCGTCACCATGCCTCTTCTTGTGTTTTGACCTCCAAAACGTCACTAATTGTCACCAGCTAAGCTAATGCTAAAGTGAAGACAAACATACCGCCTTGAAATTCGATCAATTCTTCTGATGGTGTCGCGACGACACGACACGAAGCAGCAACCAGACAACGTAGCGCTTGCAAACGGAGCAGCGAGCACAATCGGACGCTCTGCGAGGCGAATCGTCACCTTATCTGCATCGGAAATGGTAGGCTAAGCTTTGGGACGCTCAAAAACTTCATCGCAGATGTTGTCGAAGCCTAAAATCAGTCGGTAAAACGGCCCAAAATCGACTGCTAAAGGTTTTACGAGGTATAATCAAAGAAAATTTTTGTTGAACTTTCGAAAAATTGTGCCAAAATTGAGGTTTTCAGAGCATATTAGAGGAAAATTTTTCGAATTTTTTTTTAAAAAAAAAATCGGCATTTTTGTTTTTTTTTAATCACTTTTTTTTTTTAAAAAAAAAATTTTCATTTTTGTTTAACAACCCTAGTCGGCACCCCCCCCACGGTACCATACCCCCCCCCCGCGAAATTTTTTTTGGGCCCACGGTACTGGTCTAGTACCCGTGTCGAGGTAAAGGGGGGGAGGGGGGTACACGGGTATCTGCCCGTGCACGGGCAGGATTTTCGGCTGAGGGGGGGTGGACTAGGGTTGTTAAACAAAAATGAAAATTTTTTTTTTAAATTGATTAAAAAAAACAAAAATGCCGATTTTTTCGAAAATTTTTCCTCTAATATGCTCTGAAAACCTCAATTTTGGCAAAATTTTTCGAAAGTTCAACAAAAATTTTTTTTGATTATACCTCGTAAAACCTTTAGCAGTCGATTTTGGGCCGTTTTACCGACTGATTTTAGGCTACGACAACATCTGCGATGAAGTTTTTGAGCGTCCCAAAGCTTGGCCTACCATTTCCGATGCAGATAAGGTGACGATTCGCCTCGCAGAGCGTCCGATTGTGCTCGCTGCTCCGTTTGCAAGCGCTACGTTGTCTGGTTGCTTGCTGCTTCGTGTCGTGTCGTCGCGACACCATCAGAAGAATTGATCGAATTTCAAGGCGGTGTATGTTTGTCTTCACTTTAGCATTAGTTTAGCTGGGGACAATTAGTGACGTTTTGGAGGTCAAAACACAAGAAGAGGCATGGTGACGGTTTGGAAAAGGGGTAATTGAGGTCACCAAAACAAAATCTGCAAAGTTCCGCCATACGGGAGTCATTCGGGAGGCGGTTGCATATCATATGTGGTTCTTCGGACTCCCTGATTGATTTAGCACAACTTTGATTTTTGAAATTAAAAAAAAAATTAAAAAACAAAAACAAAAATGACGATTTTTTAACAACCCTAGGGTGGACCCCCCCCCCCCCACCCCCCGCACTTCGCTACTGGGCGCTTGCACATTGATTAAATGTGGTTTTTCGGATCGGACTCTCACTCCCTGACCTAAATCCGAATCCTGATTGATTTGGCACAACTTTTTTTTAATTTTTAATTTTTAATTTTTCAAAGATTTTTAATTTTTTGTTTTTTAACAACCGCAGTTCAAACAGCAGCTAAATCAACGTTTAATTCAAATCAGTGATTGATTCTCTTTATGTGTGGCGTTGCGAATGATGCAGAAATGGACGGCGGCGCTGAAGTGCTCGTGTTCCGGCCAACCATGGACGAGTTCAGGGTGCGTCCTGTTTAATTGTTTGCTTTAACATTTGTTTTTTTTTTAGTTTGTCGTCTGTTTTGTGCACTATAACTTGGCATTGGGCTTTTCGAGTTTTGCATTAAACCGTCCCACTCTTCTTTCTTCTATCTAATTTCTATTTTTCAGATTAGAGTTGTAATAAGGCCGGGGGCATTCGATTGGGCATCATTGTTCTTGGGGGGGGGGCGGCCCCCCAAAAAAATTTTGAATCTATCTCTATCAGACAGGTTTTTTGGCTCAGCTATTATCTATCTAAAAAAAATTCTCAACCAGCTATAGGGGTGGGTCGGTATAAAAAACGGTTTTTTTCGGTATAAAAAACGGTATAAAAAACGGTTTTTTATACCAGCGCCAAAAAATGGCCAAAATAAATTACCGATATTTTACCGCGTAAATTTTGGTTTTTTTCCGGTTTTTTATACCGCCGAAAGACCCAAATTTCAATTTTTGAAATCACTCAAAATGCACTGTATTCCGCATATCCATTTCAATTTTCATTTTCGCCACTTCATAACTTGATGTTCCGGAGAACACAATTCACGCTCTTGGTATAAATAAAGCACCCTGAGACCCGTGTCAAGTGTTGCTGGCAACAGCACGGAATCGTTGCCGTCAAACTGCGACAGCACGGATTCTCAGTCCCCGTCGGCCCCGTCGGTAGCGTCAGCTGCTGCCACTGAGAACATTGCTGCGCTTGCATCGGCAAATTGTGTGGACAGCTCTGATGACGACTTCACTGATGATGATGGTGACGGCTGCATTGATGATACTCATGATGATGATGATGAATAGACAAAAATCGGTTGAATGGCTAATATTTATTCAGTCAAATTTCCTGAAATTTTGTGTCTTTGAACTCGGAAATTGCTCAAAGTTTTGTTGGTGATGTCGTCGTGCTGTTGTACTGGTGATAGTGACCCGAATCTCCATCTGATTTTTTTGCTCTTTCAATTTTGTTCTTGGTTTACTTCTTTCGTCTGTGCGGGTTCCTGATTCTTTTTGTCTTTCGGTGATCTTTTATTTAGAAACGCGGTGAAATTGTTGTGCAGTTAGCAGTTACATATCTCTCGATCGTGTCAGTTCAATTGATTTGCATGTATCACATACCTTGCTGTTGCACATGTCAATCTGTCTTGCGTTAGTTTTTTTTTGTTTTAAACTCGCATCTGATAATTTTTCTGATGCTGCATTCTCTCTAAGCGCCACCGATTCAAATAAAATCAAGATTGGAATACGTTTCCATTGAAACACATACAGTTTCTGGCTAGAATTGTGGTCTTTTACTCATTATTCAGCGGTTTGCGAAAAATCAGAGTACCAGAAATTGTCGCAATCACAAGATTCTTCAGATACTGGGTCGGTAAAAAAACCGGGTATAAAGAACCGGACGCGGTATAAAAAACCGTTTTATATACATGGATTTGAAAAAAACCGTTTTTTACCACCCCTCCAGCTATCTGTCTGAAAATTTTTGCCTTTGAAAACATAAAATGAGTCAAAATTTAACCAAAATTGACCATTTTTGCTCGTAATTGAAAATTTCGCTAATTTCAGGTAAAATACGCGTTTATACTTAATTTTCAGTTTTCTAGCTATCTATCTATCTGGAAAATTTGCTCCAGCTATCTATATCGGCCCCCTCCCCCAACCCCTCGGCTCTGGAACAACTATGCTCCCAACGAAAAATTTTCCAGATATGAATGGTCAATTTATTAAAAAAAATTTCGCCAGCTCTATCTGGAAAAGTTTTCAGCCAGCAATCTATCCAAAAAGTCCAATTTTGTCAGCATTCGTGAAACAATAGTGGGCTTTTGAAAAACGCTCGCCAACGAGCGGGTCTGAAAAAAACGCGTGTATCGCATTCGTTTTCTAGGATTTCGCTGCCTACATCAAATACATGGAAGAACAGGGGGCGCACAAAAAATGCGGCATTGTGAAGGTGGGTGTGCACACGACAGGAGGACGCACGATTGATCAGTGATTGTTCATCTGGGTTTTAGTGAAATTAGCGGGAGATTCGTGTGTTGTGCAATTGTGGAAGTTGAACAATAATGAATGGAAATGAATTGAGTGACTTCAGATGAATAGAAGCGAAAATCTCGTGTTCAAAATGATCAAGCTAGAGCTAGTTGGGTTTTGGCAAAACGTATTTTCGGTTATAATCGCCGATTTTTATTCGTTTCTTGTGCTTTCACGAAACTCCATCTCGATGAAATGCTTTTCAAACAATGTTTCAGATTATCCCTCCGAAAGAGTGGTCACCGCGGCCGCTGCGTGGTAAAGATTATGAGGATGCTCGCAAATACATGATCGAATCGTCAGTAACATTTTCGTTTGTCTGTTTCCTTTCCATTTTGTTCACATTAGCTTTTTCCTGCCTCCCGTACTCAAACGGTTCAAAATCGCGCAAGAAACTCGCACCATAATCAAGCGACCGTTGATTTTCCATGTTGAAATGAACAAAACCAGACTGGGCAAATGAACTATTGCAGCAACAATGAAATTGGATATTCCGGTTCGCACATTTCAGGCCGGTGAAGGAGAAAATCGAGGGTTCGCGCGGATGCTTCACGAAGTACAACCGCGTCTATCGGAAGGCGCTTTCTGTGAGCGAGTTCGAGATGCTCGCAAACGCGCGCAACAATCTCCGGCCGTCCTATCTGAAAACGATGAACGAAATCGAACGGTAGTATTGCAGATTCACAGTCCGTCTGGAAAATATGTGCAACATGACGCGAACGTGACTTGCTGACCAACCAATCAGCGCTGAGAACTGCTCATGATTAACCAATCAGCGTTGAGAGTTGCTATGACCATCCAATCAGCTAGTTGCGTATAATAGCGAGTAAGACTGTCGCTGTATGTGCGATGTGTTAATTTATGTGTGACTAAAATCACGCCTTTCATTCGTTTTGGGTTTTTCATTCAATCCCGTTTGCCATCGCTCAGACACCAGAGCGTGCAGGCTGTGTTCGGTCATTCACGTACCTTTTTCGTGTGGAAGAACCTCCAAACTGAAAGTCGGCGTTGCAAAGTGCATGACGTCATTTATGTTTGAGGTTTTCCAGGGCGAAAGTTTTCCAGCGGCTACTTTTGTGGAACGTATTTTTTCTAGTCGGTTGTCCTGTTGGGTACCATTAAATTAGGGTGATTATGAGTGTGCTGTGCAACTTCTGTTTTCCATATTTCTTTGGATTCGTTTAGTTGCGGCTCTGTCTGAGTTGAGCGATGAGTTGAGCTTTTTGAAACCAGTGCGACATCAATACTGAAGTTTTTCTGCTGACGAAAAAAACGGGTTTCCAGTTTGTTTGTGTCTTGTTTTCACGTGGCAATGTTGTTTGCATTTGTCCCGTCACGTGTTTGCAGTTACTATTGGCGAAACGTCGTGTACCACGAGCCGATTTACGGCGCCGACACGCCCGGATCGTTATACGACGACGGCGTTCAGGAATGGAACATCAACGGGCTTGGCACGATCCTCGATGAGATACACTCGGAGACGCAGGTGCTGTTTTTTATTATTTTTTCTCTGATTTGTGCAGTTTGTTCGTGTAAACGTGCCACTTTTTTCGTTGAAAGCAGACCTTGCGAACGAAGGAAGTACAGAATCGGAGTTGAAGAAAACATAATTTAGCCACAAATGGGGTGGGTGTTTGATTTCGCCCCCGTCCCCATTCACCCACCGGATTCAGAGTCGCAAAGAAATCAGAAACTTCGATGTTTTCGTGTGCGGGTGTGGGAGGGACGCTTTTACCTGATCAATATACTTTTGTTTGCTTCTTCGTATCTTATCACATCACAACGTTGCTTGATTAATTCCGTATTTCGCTGTTTCAGATTCAAATTAAAGGCGTCAATTCGGCGTATCTGTATTTCGGCATGTGGAAGACAACGTTCCCGTGGCACGTTGAAGACATGGATCTGTATTCGATCAATTATCTGCACTACGGAGAGCCAAAGGTGTGGCGGACGGCAGTTTAAAAATGTTTTGCCTTTTTGCTCATTGCTTTTTTTTTGATTCAGTTCTGCCAATCCAGGACTCAAAGGCGTTCAAAATCGGTCGAGTATGTTGCATGCGAATGGTGAACGAGCTAGTTCTCTGTATGAAATGAAATGAAACTTTGAATTTGAACAGTTTGCGAAGAAATCAAAAGAATCTTTGGATTTAAAGAGTTTGCGGAAAAAAATGAAATGAAACGTTGACTATGAACAGTTTGCCGAAGAAATCAAACGAAACTTTTAAATTGACCAGTTTGCGAAGGCGCTTTTGGCGTGCAAAACAACTCTGAGCATAAAACTGCAAAGCGTCCTTCGATGTAGTATTTTTTCTGATATTTTGCACTATTTTTTTCTGGCACAGTTTTGGTACGGCATCGCCGAAGAGTACGCGGACGACTTTGAACTGGTCGCCGATCGCTTCTTCCTGCAGTCGAAAGCAAGTTCCGCTTTGTATTTGATTCATTTGCGTTTTCGTTCCGCTCATACATCATTGGTGTGTATGTCAGGTTTGCACTCGGTGGTCTCACGGTCACGTCATAATTCGACCGTATGGAGGGATGTTAGGTCGTCATCTCTTCCCCTCTCCATGATCATTATCCTTCTCCAATAAAGGCTCGCGAATCCCTGGGACACCTGCACCTTTTTTACCAGTAGTGTGCACAAATCAATGACAATACAAATCATTGTTTGCATAAAAATCAATGAAATCGAGAGTTTTGTGGAGCCGAAGAAAATTTTCTGGAAATCTCGCAGGTCGCTTCGGTCGATGTAAAATTATTGTTTTCTACCGGATACCGGAACTAACCTAGAAATAGCTTAGAGCACGCCTATAATTCTGTGGTCGCTTCCATGTGCAGCGGTTGGCGCACTGATTTTGTTTACCGATCCAAGTCGGAGACTTGTAAATTCAACGTTTGAGCGTTTTTCGCCCGATCAAAAAAAAAACAACCTTGCCAACGTTCAGGCCGAATGCAAAGCGTACCTGCGACACAAGATGCACATGCTCAGTCCGACTCTGCTGAAACAGCATCACATACCGTTCGGCAAAATGGTGCAACAGGCTGGTTGGTGCAAAAGATTGACGAAATTTGTTTATTCTTTTTAAAATCTTGACTTCTTTTATTGTGATGTAAGAGAGAATTTTGTTCTTGACTTTAGTGTGCGCACAATCGCTGGTCGAAAGTGTTACCTTCTTTCACAGTAGTCCTAAAGATCAGACACGGGCACAGTAATATCGTGTCATCGCGTCAGAGCTGATTGGATGAAACTGGCAATTGTTTTGTGAATATTCTTCCAACAACAATCGGTTGGTTGGTACTATGAACGAGCGAACTATGAAATCACAAACAACAACACCTCAGGCGAATTCATGGTGACGTTTCCGCGCGGCTATCACTGCGGCTTCAACTGCGGCTACAATTGCGCAGAGTCAACGAACTTCGCGTCGGACCGTTGGATTGACATTGGTTCGGTGTTGGTTGTCGGTTTCAATGGAAATTGCATGTTTTCTTGCTGAGAAACGTTGATTGGCTCAATGATTCTCGGTTTTTAAATAGAGATCTGTACTCAAATTGTCAAGACTGAAGTGCCAAAAGCCGCTCCGCTTCTGAAGCTTATTGCGCAGTTGGTCAGAATTTCAGAATTTGGCTGAACGCCTAGGTTTTGTTTGCATCGAAATGTGGCTGTGTCGTGCTAAGTGCATGTGTAAATACGTATGATTTGGCACAAATGTATCGCTTTTTTGGTTGAAAATCAAACTCATTTCTAACATCAATGAAAATCATTTCGGACTGTTCGGATCAGTATCTCGCATGAATGAGTTTGTTCGTTCGTCTTTCGCGAGCTCTGCTGTGTCGGCGCAGCAAAGTGACACGTTTGAACAAACACACTATAGGTTGCCCGTAAACGTTTGCAGGCAAGAACGCGATGCTGTGCACGTGCCAGGATGACACCGTTCGCATCGACATGAGCATCTTCATGAAGAAGTTTCGTCCGCGCGAATACGCCGCCTGGAAGAGCTACTGGTATGGCGACCAGATGCTCGAAGCGGACAGACGCGAGCTCGCCGCGAGAACGAACGACGCTGGTGGGGAATGGCGAATGCGGCGCGCTGTTTTGTTGCGAGAAATAAAACGGAAACACCAGAAAAATGCGTCCACGCCGTCGTACAGTTTAGGGTTTCAAGAGGGGCACATCACTGAGGAGGCCAGGCCACCCCCTCTTCTGCGTATGATGTTGGCCAGGTCGAAATGCAGAGAACCACCATACAAATTGGTTGATTTGCACAGGAGTGGTGAACGCCTTTTTTGGATGTCCCTTTAAACGAATTTTGGATTTTGGTTTCAGAAAACACCAGACTAATATTTTTGTCAAATATTTTTGGCCTATTAGTTTGATTTGTAGGTGTCAGGAAGACACGAATGACGGTCTGGAAGAAAATACCATACATGCTCGTTTGAGTGGAACGGAACATTTTCATACTGTAAAAAATCTGTGCACCCGTTCGTGCAATGTGTTTCTTCATACGGTGTACATTTGCAAACGGCCAAAAAAAGCAGTGGCGATTGTGTTACAGCGCAAACGTCGAAAAGTCAACCGAAACCACAGCAAACTCGCTGCGCCTCGATCAAAACGCACTCACCGGAACATGCTCACCAAAAGCGCCACGCCGGTCATACCGGTTTTTTGTTTGTTTGTATGAAACGGCATTCATCAAAGGGCGGCATTCATCCAATTGAACGGAACCCTAAAGGGCCGTTCATGAAGCAGTATTTAGTGACCGCGCAGCTATGTTTTAACACCGCTACGCGTCACCAAATGGCTGCTTCATGAATGCCGCTTAATTGCTTCGAAAAAGCGTTCATCCAAAAATAAAGATTTGAATTCTCTATCAAAAATGTATTGTGTGTTTCAAACGGATGAATATAAAAACGCTTATTTAATGGTCGCCTTCAGTGTTCTGCAATGACTGATATGGAACACCATAATGAGCAAAATAAATGAGCCCAATGAGCCCGTTGGCTTGTTTCACTTGCAGAACCGAATGAAATGCTCAAGTTCACGGATTATTTTCAACTAAACTCAATGCTTTTACATGGTTGGTCGTTTCTGTTTCTGCAGGCTCCGACGGCACCAGCAAGGAAGCGCCGCGAATCAAATGGACGAAATTGGACACGTCAACGACGGATAGCGAAGAGGTCTGGTTGTGGTCGTGGTGATGCACGCAGGCATTGATTGTGCTGTGGAGGCGGAGTCGGCCCCCGGCACAGAAAGCGTGCCATCGCACGTGACCGCCAACCAATCAGCGGATTGCCTATAGTTTAGAGTTCAACTGTAAACGATGCCATTGTGTAGGAGGCAACCGATGAGCTGTTCGCATTCGCGGCGTCGACGGACGACGATGACCAGACGGAGACTAGGACCACCCTGCTGACAACAGGTGCGCAACAACAACAGCAGCAGCAGCAATACGCGTGCACGAGCGACGACCAATCAGCGTCGATCTCGCAAATGTCCACCGTCACCACCGACGACGACGCGAACGCCGCCGGCGGCGCACCGCGAAACAGGCGACGCGAGGCCGGCAAACGGTTCAAGTCGACCTTTGGTCGGTTCAGTTTTTTGTAGTTTTTTTGTGTATTCTGTGTTTCGGTACGATTTTCATTTCACTCGCCTCGTATCTCAGGGACTTGCGGTCGCTACACTTTGAGAATTTGGAATTGTTCGCGCGTCAAGCATGGGGACTATTTTTCTCATGTCACTATGTATGCGTGCATTCCATGAGAACTAAATTACAAAATTGTGAACACACAAAGACACTGATTAAAAATATGAAAAAATAAAATTAAAAATGATTTAAAACAAAGTTTAGTTGAAAAAACCTATAATCTAACAAAAGTCTTTCTTGCCGAGGCAGATAATTCTCAAGTATAAAATTTGAATGGTTGATTGATTGATTGATTCGAGTGACTGATTGAATTTGATTAATAGCACATTGCCTGACTTTGCCGCTGCAGGCAAACGCTGGCAAGAGGCGCTCCGCCTGCTGCATCTGCCGTCGCGCGCCAGCAGCCAGCAGCGACAACTGGCGGCGTTCTCGTACGAGCGCGCTTACAATCGACGCGAGGCGCTGCGAGAGCCGCACTGCTGCGTCTGTCAGCATTTCATATGTCGCATCGACGACGACGATGATGACGATGCGCAACAGGACGACGCTGGTGATGGTGATGGTGATCGATCGACAGTCGGCCATCGGCAGCAGACGCTCACGGTGCCCGGTCGATCGAGGCGCGTCGTACCGCAGGTTGCGTGTTGTTGTTGCAGGTTTCTTTGGATTGCGTCTGGAGGCGTTTGCACCCTAGAATTAGAACTTTTTTTTAGAACTAAAGCGACCCTAAGAGCAATGACAACAAGGTCACATGGTAATCTACAGTCTGGTCCTTACGTGGTGATACAGAACGCTAAAGCAGCGTGATTCGTGTTAAAAAATGAATTGATTTCTCGAAAAAAACTCCATTCCAATAGTTTATTCTCGCCAACCGTGTATATATCGCAGGTGTGTTTCACATCAAAAGACTGCAGCGCCGATGGCACCGGAGTGAACGAGTCGAACGGCTGCGGCGGTGATCGTGGTGATCGTGTGCAACAACAACACCATCATCAACATCAGCAGCAACTCGACCAGCAACGTCACCATCACCACCAGCATCAGCTCGTCGGCAGCGTCCGCCTGAACTTTCTCACCGATCACCAGCAGACGACGTCGGCGTCGTCGCGGTTCGTTTGTGGAGCGTCACCGTCTGCTGATCAACAGTCGATCAACAACAACAACAACAAGAACGGTTATTCGCCGACTGATTGCAATAATGGACATCGCAGCATTACGACCATGTTCGACAATGAGCACACGACTGCCACCGCTGCTAATAACGACGATCGCCTGTTGGTCTGTCGCGACTGCTGTGTCGCTGTTCATGAGCGATGCGTCGGTGCGCCGTCCTCGGCAAATGGTGGCACGGATTTTCGGTTTTTTCTTGATAAATCATGGTTTTTTGCTATTTCGAGTATCTTTGGCTTGGCCACCAACTCGACAAGAATTTTTGCGGCATGAACAAAACCGCTTGGCAATCGAAAAAAGCACGTGATTTTAACTGAGTTCCTTTCCTAGAAAGAAACAAGGGTGCGGAGCGTGAAGGGTTATGTGCATCACGTGACCACCAACCAATCAGCTGATTGCCTATAAATTAGAGTTCGACTGTACAATGTGTCATATCGTGTGTGCGACAACGTGCAAGTGTAACATAACATTGTATGGCGCGAAAATTTGAATTTGTTTCTATGACTGAAAATTCAGATTTTCTGTTGTTAAAAACCGTTTTTTTTTATTTTTTGGTGTAAAAACGGTTAAAAGCGTTTTTTTTTCATTAAAAACCGTTTTTTCGTGCCATCCGTTTTTTGCATGAAACTGCCCGTGCTTCCAGAGACGCTCAACCGCCAGTCGCAATCAGCAGCGGCCGCCAGCACGCCAACAACAACAACGAGCAGCAACTGGCTGTGCGACCGCTGCGCTGACGCCGCCCAACCGGAGCACCAACGAGCGGCGATCCGCTGTTCGCTGTGCCCGATGCGTGGCGGCGTGATTGTGCGCGCCCGCTCCGTGCAAGACGACGCGAAACGCATCTGGGTGCACGTCATCTGTGCGCTGTTCGCCAGCAACGTCAACTTCGATCGTCACGGCCGACTCACCTACGTGCATAGTGGTTCGGTGTTTTTTTTTTGTTCTCTCGGTTGTGTTTTTTCGGTCGAAGACTCCAGTCTCTTGAAGACTGTGTATTCACTCGGTAATGTTGCACTGTCAAACACATAAGGGTACACACATGCAGCGCGCGTGTTAGATGGAGAGGAGCGTGTATGCGGTTTTTTTCTGGACACTAAAAACATACACGGTTTATTGCCTTGCAATACATAAAGTTCGCTGTTTGCGGTTTCGCCAGGTAGACGCATACCGCGGTGTCCCCTGGCTCGTCAGTGCGACGGACACCAGGCAGAACTGCCGAAGCTGTTTTACCACAGACAGATCTTATAGTCTGGGTAAAACATCAGCGAACAAAAGTAGTAAATTCTCACAAACTCAACCATCCCGGGCTATAAAGCCACAAGGGACCCGGCGTTTTGCGAGCGTATACAATACATAAAGTTCGCTGTTTGCGGTTTCGCCAGGTAGACGCATACCGCGGTGTCCCCTGGCTCGTCAGTGCGACGGACAACAGGCAGAACTGCCGATGTCTACTAAAAATCTACTAATAATCTACTAAAAACAAGTCTACTAAAAATGAACGTGAACTGGAAAGTGAGGTTTCGAACAGAAAAATTCCGTTGCACACGTCATCAAACAATGATACGACTTTTTTTAACAAAGTGACATTGTTTTTTTTGAACTATTCTGTTTGGCTCTATTATGTTTTATTCGGCGCTTTCATTCACTTGCAAAAGGGCGAAAAGATTTTCAAAACGAGCATGCTGGGCAGCGCACAAAACGTTGGACAAAGACTCCCTCCAGAACCGAGGATAAATTGGGCTCGGGCCAGCATTGGCCGTTTCCGCCGGAGTCTGGTACCTCATGGTTTCCGGAACCGGTGCGCGAACAAATGAATAAAAAACAGACATCGTTTCTCACTCTGATCGAGTTTCCACGAATTGCGCAGACTACCAAAGCGACCGATGCCGCTACTGCAACCGCGGCGGCGGCATGTTGGTCGCGTGCGCCGGCTGTCCGACGTCGGAGCGACGCCAACTGATGCACGTCACTTGCAGTAAACTGGCGGATGGAACGTTCGAGTTCAGAGACTGGCCGGTCATGGTCGCCGCCATTTGTCACGAGCATAAAGGTGAGCGCACAACGACGCAGCGTCCCGCACCCGGCCGAGCCCGCGCTCGCGCTCGATCGGCGCCAAATTGCGTCACCACCCTTGCCCACCCTGGGCGATCGAACAACAACAGCATAAAGGTGAATCGCAGGAACGGATGAAACGGCAATGCAAATCGTCCTCGTCATCGCGTAAAGTACTGTGCCATTTTTCAGTACGCGGACGTAGTCAGTTTAACAAAAATTCTATAATTTACAGTTGAACTGTAAATTATAGGCCATCAGCTGATTGGTTGGTGGTCACGTGATGCGCAGGCATTGCTGTGGTGGGCGGAGTCTGTCCTGCCTGGAACGCACGCATCGTGTGATCCACCAACCAATCGCCTGAAAACCAGTAACTTGGAAGAGTTCGTCTGTAGTGTGACCATTGTTCATATTTTGTTTTGTGACACAGACGAAGAGACGGACACGAGCTGTCTGCCGCCGGTGGCTGTCGGCGAGCGAGTGATCTGCTACTTGGAGGAGGGCGCTCGGGTAAAGCTGCGCTGGGGGCAGGGACGAGAGTTTTTTTGTTGTTGTTGTTTTTTCGGACGGCCCGACAGTTTCATTCACTCACACACACTGAGTGTGGCTGTCGACCAATTTTTTGGTTTCGTCTGGAAGTTTCGTGTCGAGACGCGGACGCAACAGACAGAAAATCGGTGAACCAAGGGTAACGAACGAGGTCATCACTTTAATGGTTCAGGAGGGGCACCTCACTGATGAGGCCGCCCCTCTTTTGCATGAGCGCCTCTTTCTCATGAAACGCTTGAATAATCATACGAGAACCGGTAACGGGCTTTCACTCGGACTGTGTGAGCGAATCGCGTTGACTGCATTGCATTAAGCATCGTGATATGATTATCTCGACTACACTCATTTCACACGTGCTCTTTTATTCTAAACTTGCTCGTTCAATGCACAGCGGTCACTTATTGATTGATTTGGCTGCAGGTGTGCCGCGGGCGCGTGCAGGCGATCGACCGCGTTGTCTACTGTTGCGTGCAGTTCGACGACGGCACCTTCACCAACGACACCTTCCCGCAGGACATCTCCTGGTGAGCGTGTGGCTTTTTTGGTTTTTTTCTCTGTTTGTTTTCTCCTTAATTTTTGGCCAAACGGTTTTTTTTTGTCGAGCCGATTCCGTTTTCTTTCCAAGAATGATAGGGGCTATAGACGTCGTGTAGTTCAGAAAGTAGCTGCCCCCTCCTGCGCCTGCGCCCGGTTGCAGAGGCGCGCGCTTGAAAATGTCCCCTTGCCACGAGTTTGCAGATTTGCGCGTGCGTGTGTGTTTGTTGAGAAAGAAAACTTTTCGAAGAAAGGGAGGTTGGCTGTTCAGACTCATTGGCGGACGTCACGTTCAAATGTGAGCACACTTTCAGCGAAAAAATGTCTGTCTGTTTTGTTGCAGGTGCGAATGCAGCGCCGGCGGGTGCAACGGTGCGCACGTGACCGGCTCGCGGGTGACGGTCACTTGGGAGGACAATGAGCAGTACAACGGCGTCTACAAAGGACTCAGACGGGCGGATGTGTTCAGGGTTGGTGTCGGTGGCTTTTCCAATTCGCTTTTTTTGTCGATTTCAGGATGAAGCAACTTTGTGATAAACAGCATCTATCTTGTTGTTTGGATGTTTTTACGGCGATTGCAAACGCACTATTACGGCTGCCGCAGAGTCTTGACGGCGTTTCTTTTCGGCGGTGTTTTTTTTCGATTGAATTTTCAAACCGCTGATATAAGTGACAACCGCAGTGCGTGTTGCACGGTATAAATAAATGAGGCACTGCTTGTCTTCCTAATCAAGACCAGATGTAGACTAGGAGTTGTGTTTTTTAAGAATGTCGGATTTCCCCCAATGGTGTGTGCAAGGGACAAAGAATGAACAGAAAAAATAAATAAAAAGGAACCTAGTAATTTACAAAAAACACGTCAAATTTGAGACACAATTGGGTTCCCGATCGTCTTTCTTTCGCTCATTCGAAATTTCTTGCACCCTGGTAAAAGATGCTACATGTTCAACTCGACCGTACCGTAGAATAATAATGCAGCCAATTCGTGCGTGTCGCAGGTTCGCGTGTTCGGCAACCGCAAAATGGTTGACTGCAGTCGATCGGAATTGTACAGCTCGTGCGAGGCGGTGCCGGAGTCAGTAACGGCGAAACTGAAAACTCAGCATGAATTTTGAGAAAAAAGAAGCATTTTTTGAAAAAAAAACAACTCGCGGACGAGTGGTTTTCTTTGTGCTTTTCTGTGTGTGTGGAATACCAATACCATCAAGTTTATATTTTCGTTGTTCGCTTGTTGGTTTTTTGAAAAATTGAGAGGTGGAAATCTTTCGTTTCGTTCTGCACTGCAGTTTTTCTTGTTTTATGATTTTGAAAAGCTACTAGTACTAAGTGAATTAAAAAAACTTGGATTTACCTAGATTGTGCAAATGTCCGTTTTGAGCAATGTACTCCAGTTTTAGAATTTTTTCCTTTTTTGCGGCAAAAGAGGAATGTCAAATAAGCTGTTGAGAAATGAGTTTTACTAACCAGTGAGTGCATTCTATTTATTATCTTTTGTTTTTGAAAGAAATTCTCTGTGTGTGTGTTGTAGAAAATTTGGAATTTCAAATGGTTACATGGCTTTTGTTTGTCTTGTTACTCGATTAGTAGTGCTCTGGTTTTTTTTTCAAAAGTTTATGTGAATCTTTTACTGAGTTGTATACGTATCATCTTCAGTGTCATGTTGTTAGTGTGAGCCGCGATGACTTGTCAAGTCTTCTGTTTAATGTCCGGTGTTTTGTATCGGGTCCGTTTTTTGGGGGTTGAACTCGAGGTTAAGTCACAAATAGACCCAGTGTTTCGTTTCAGGTTGTCTGTCTTCCGTTTGGTAACAACTGCCACCACCAAAGCTCGCTTTCCGTACATTCTTCAACCACAGAGAACACTGCAGTCGAACCCTCAAAACACGAATGCTGATTTGCAGATTCGGGAGTATGCTGACCAATCAGCACTGTCTCCAACATTGATGCAACCAGTCAGTGAGCTGCATACAAAGCACTGTTCATTTTTTCCGTCGTTTGCCTGTTGTCGTCGGTGGATTATTTCTCGGCCGAGAGGTGTTTATCATTCATTGCAGTGCAGAGTATAAACTGGGTGTGTCAGAACGTGTCACACAGCGACCACGTCACGGCAAGAGCCGGTCATTGCGATGGCATGGTGTGATGACAATACAGTTTGTGACCCCCCGACCTCCGGCTTTGGTAGGCATCGTCCACTTGCCATCATGGTGTCGTTGTGTAGTTTTTGTCAAACATGGTTTGTGGTTTGTGTCTGGCAGGTTCTGATGGTGTTAATTTCGCTGTTTCAATATTGCTTTTTTTATTTCACACTGATCATATTTCCCTAGTTGACAGCATTATCTGCGGTGTTTTTTTTGTTGCTCTTGTTGCAAATTAGTGAAAGAAAAACGCGAATCCAGTCTTGCAGCGTATCTTTTGTCACAATTATTCGGGTGGAAACAACTTGCCCAACCCAACGGCCACGTTTCGTTGGTGTTTCTTGTGTGTGGTGCCAACGAACGTTCACTGATAAAGTCCTTGTCTGAAGACCGTGCATTTTTTACACAACACAGCAATGTTGTGGTGTCACAAGCCAGCGTCGTTGTGCCGGTTTGTGTGTTTGAGTGGGACTGTGCGACATTGCTGTGTTGTAAACGAGTACGCTGCCTTCAGACTAGAACTTTAGTGGCAGTCTCCTGCGCCAGTTTGGGAGAAACTTTCATCCGGATGTTTTTGATTTCATTGTTGCTGAAACATTGCCAGCCGTCGTTGTAAGCCAATTCTTGAATTGTTGTGAACCGAATTTCAGAAAAAAAACGAAAAAAACCGGTTTTGTCAACTGACGCCAGTTCTGGCTACGGCCGGAGAAAACGCAATGGAAAAAACGATTTGGCTTGCGCATCGGACGCTGACGTTTTTTCTCCTCTATCTTCTTGCCAGTTTGATTCGTTCTGTTGTCGGTGGTAAGTACTGTCTGTGGTAAAATGTTAAAAACTGTGGATACAGCGCTACCTGTAGTCGAACTTCTGGACTATCAGCTGATTGGTTGGTGATGACGTGTTGCATGCACTGCTGTGCAGGTTTGAGTCTGTTCCTGCGCAGAATGCATGCATCATGTGTTCACCAACCAATCAGCTGATAGCCTATAATTTAGAGTACGACTGTACGTAGTGCGGTGTCTACTGTATTCAATCTCAACACGTTCGTCGCTGCTCGTCCAGAAAGATTATTGTAGCAAAATTCCATGCCAATTTTGAATCCGTTCAGTTTGCTTCGCTTCCCTTAAATTCCTGCGTTCACGCTTGATTACGCAAGTCCGTGTCGAGATCGAATACACGATTACACGTCGAGTCCGTGTGTGTGTGTGTGCTGCTATAATAAACAAGTTTATTTGACGGTCCATCCAGGCGAATACGATTTCACGGTCCGTTTTCCTTTTAAACAGGCGAATACGATTTCACGGTCGAGGTGCCGCCGGGTCGGATGTCCTGCTTTTTTCAGACGGTCGCCGACCCGAAATACGCCGCAATGGAAATTGATTATCAGGTCGGGAAAAGCGTGTTCCTTTGATTTCGCTTCGTTTTCATTTTTGACAAGTGCTGTCCGAAGCTCTTTGCGTTCTGGAGTGACAGGAAAATCCATCGCTATCGCTGACGTGTGGTTCCTATTTCGTGTTGGCGTTTCCACTTTCTCGTGACTACTTTCGTAATCATCAGAACGTCCCTCAAACCTCAAATCGAATTCCTTAGTAATGCAAAACCTTAGCAGTTGTTAATTGCGGCTCTGTACAGCATCAGTTGTCTCTCAGGTGATTGATGGCGGCGATTTGAACGTCAACTTCATGGTGCTCTTCGGTAACACGGTGCTCGCGCAGGACAGGATGAAAAACGATGGGAGTCATCGGTGCGTTCGTTGTTGCTGTGTTCACATTCTTGCATTTGAACACCAAAAAAACTGCAGACCGGTGACAGAGAAAACCGCCATTTCTGTATTATATGCGCATTTCAAAAATCGTGTTTTTTAGTGTGTCGTGTCGTGGTTGTGCAAAAGTAAAGTGCTGTTTTTGCCGGTTCTCGTACCATCAAACATTCCAAACAATTGTTGAAATCAGTTTGCAATCGAGAGCGGAAAATCGGAAAATATCGTTGTTTTTTCTTGTTGCAGAGTAGAGATCAAGAATCAAAAGGGCGACTACCAACTGTGCTTCGATAATTCATTTTCGTACAAGGATCGCAAAGTGGTGTTCTTCGAAATTTTCCTATACGACCAAGACAACAACCTAGACGAGCTGGACTTTGATAGTATGGCGTTTGGCGGTGTCGAGGCGAAAGCGTTACGGGAACTGGACACTGAAACTGATATTGTCAAGGTGAACTTGTGGAGTTTTCTCGTTACTTTTGTGGAAACGTTGCTGTTCTTGATTGGCAATTATAAAAATATGGCAACGGTGTGGTGGTAGAACATGTTGCGCATGCCGCCATGTATGGTGCAGTGTCATCCGGGTGTGATTATGTGATTGGAGAACACAGTTTGCAACAATAGTGTGGTGTGCAATAAAAATGCTGAAAAAATCGCTGCTGATTGATTGCTCGGTTCACTACCAATCGATCGATATACTCGTACCAATTGAAAAAAGTTGCATCTGGCGTGGAAAACAAACTGGTGTGCGTGTTTTCAGTTAAGATACCCGTTATCAATTACGTTTTTCTTCAAACCGTTTTTTTGTCAGTTTGAAACCAGAAATTGCTTTTGCAGAATTTGGCGCAGAAAATCAGAGTCTCGTTAAACAAGGCCGAACACTATCAGGTTGGTTGGTGGCCGGTTTTCTTCCTGCTTTCAAGTCGAACAAAAACTTATTATTGTGCTTTTTTCACGGTTCTCCCCTTGCAAGCTCCGGTGTTGAAGAAGATCGAAGATTTGGTGATATAAAGACAAGGGGTGGTTGAGCATCCCGTGAAGCCCCTCCACACGAGACTGCAGCAGCCTTTTTCTCAACAGCGCCGCTGTTTGCTCAGTTGATTTTGGCGATTCAACGTTGTTGTTTTTTAACATCGAAAGTCACGCATTTCACATTCTTGTTGGTGTTGTGGTTGGGCTTTTTAGGCGATGTTTTTAGCCAGGGCTAACCCAGAGAAGCACACAGAACGCCATTGAGTAGGGCGCCCATCGAGTTTTCGTCTGTCATTAAGTGCTTATACACCCCCCGGCGGGGCTCGATCCCCCGAGCGCACAGACTGCAGTCTAACGCACTACCACCAGACCACGAGCGGTGACGCATTCTGTTTGTTTTTCCTCTTCTTACAGGCGCTACTGCGTGCGTGGGAGGCGCGCGACCGCGCGATCATGGAGGCCAACTTGAGCAGGGTGACGTTTTGGTCGTTGCTCAATGGCGTCATCATGATCTCCGTTGGCGCGCTACAGGTCTGTCTGTACTGAATCGACATACTTTCGGCGTTTTTTTTCTGACTTGTTTTTTTTCACATTTCGACCAAAAACGTTTTTAATACGGACCAGACAAACATAACGTATATGATTGTTTTCGCCACGCGCAGGTCTACATGATTCGCAGTTTATTTGAAGACAACTCACGAATCGGTCGAATTTTGCGCCACAAAACATGATCAAAACGCGGTTTTTTTTCGTTTCTGCTGTCGTTTTTTCAATGAAAGAACAGTCACAACTTCTTCCATTTTACAGCGGATGGTTGGTTATGATGTGGATGTTGCTATTGTTTCTGTTCTGTTCGAGTGATTGTGACATTGTTTTGTGTCTTGTGAACTCTTGTTTCGTTGACAGAGTCCTTTTAACGCACTGCACAAACTTCAGATGAATGATTTTTTTGAAAATTTTGTTTTTTTTTCTCTCGATTGTTGCGTGATTTCAAAAACAGTTGTGTCGGTTTTGTCAGTGGCTTTTTGGTGGGATTTTGTGTCGGGTATGTTATTTATTGCTTAGTTGTTGGCAGTATTTGTTTTTGTTTTGTTTTCAAGAATCAAAAGTTTTGTTAGAAGCACTTGCCTTTGTTGAGAGCCGCTGCTCTGAACTGATTTTTTTAACTTTCGGGTCGTTCCGCCCACTGTGTCAATTGTTTTTTGTTCATATCCTTTTTTTTGTGTTACACTTTTCAGGTTCGGGGAATGAAGCAATTTTTAGTTTTGATTGGGTGTTTAACAATGTTTGGTTGTTAAAGCAATGGAATGGTGCAAGTCAGTTTTCGTTTTTTTCTATTTCAGTCAAAAAACCACCAATGAAAGTGCAGTTAAAGAGAGGTGTTGACGTTTCTGGTTAAATGTGATGATGAAATGATTGAAACTTTGTTTTTTCAAATTCAAATGAAATAAAAAATGCTTTACGCGTTGTCCACCGCGGTGAAGGACCACCCAGCTGTAAAAAAAACTTCTGAAAGCTCCGTGGGCGTCAAAGTCAGCATGCGTTTTCAAAAAAACAGTAATTTGCAGTCTGATGGGTGTGGTGAACGCAAATAAAAATAACGCCCTTATAGTGGACGCACTGAAATAAATTGCGCGCAGTTGCAGTATTATTTGTTCGCAACCTGCACAATCGTAAAACAATATGCCATTTACAAATCAACTTGTATCGTAATCGTACCAATGCCGTCGAATTTTGCGGAACATATATTTTTCTTTTCTTTTTTCTTGTGCAACAATTATCACAAGTCAGTTAGTTTGGCGGTGGTCATATTATTTCCATGTGTGTAGGTGTAAAATCGTTCTCTGCGCTGCCCGCAGGCATTTTTTGCCTCGTGTCAGTTGCCTAAAACATCGTGTCAGTTTCGTTGACTATTTCACGGTTTCTTTGAAACGTTTTTTTCACGAAAAACCTGAGATGCGATAGGTGAAATATCAGCATTTCTGTTTTTAAGCCATTTAGTCATACTTTATGGATTCATACTTGGAAAATTAGCACGCTAAATTTAAGAAAAATTAATAATGCTTACAATATTTCAAAACTGGTCTTGAAAACGTTTTGATTCTGGTTTCGGAATTTCGTTAGAGTCCAGTTTTTGCTAATCATGTGTGCGTCCTATCTATATATGCACGTAAAACGTGTTGCATGCGCAGGCTTGTTGTCAGTTTCGTTAGTGCCAATTAAAATCAAATGAATTTGGACGCGCACTCCCACACAAACATGATCAAACCAACAATTTTAGCAACAGTTCAATAGAAATCATTACAGTCCACTTGCACGTACCTCTGGATTTTGGCAAATATGTTTTCTGAAGAAAAAAAATTGAAATTGAGCATGAATAAAGGTCAAAGGGTCAGCAAAGATCATGCCTGGTGGAAGACCATATTTCCCACACTTTAATTTTTAAAAATGTGAACAACACATCAGCTGGGCTGCCCACATTAAGATATGTACAATGAAAATGCCATCGAAGTGCGACGTACAATTTTTAGAAATTTTGTTCGCAAATCTGTACTGTACGCGTACAGTATACTGTATGTGTAGGTCGCGTTGAGACCGAACACGTACACACACACACCACAGGCTAAAAACTGAATGCCGACTGGGTGTCCGTGGTCCATACCTCGCTCATTATTTTGCCATTCTTGATTCCGGACGGGCAGACGCAGAGAATCGGCGACTTTTACGTGCGGGCCGTGTGCGGCTCTGTCCGTGTCGGTCTCGACACGATCTACTCTACGGTGCAGATTTTGCGCGAACAGAATTGGGCGAGACAATACAGATCGACGACGGTGTTGCTTTTCAGCTGTTCTGAACGCATCTAGGCACGTCGACACTTGAGCGTGTGACTGTAAATTCATTTCCAGCGTCGTCATGATCCACCCGGCGACGACGCCGCCCGCCGACCTGTACTACTACGCGACCTGCACCACGAACAATGGAGCACCGGTGTTGAGCGTTAGTTGCGTTGAACAGCGTCAAGTGGTGTTTGTTCTGCGCGCTTCTTACATTCCATGCAAGACTTGAGAAAATGCTTGTACATCGATGAGAGTGAAACCCGTTTTTTTGGATATTCGAATTTTTCAACACGGTAATCCACTTCACCGCATTAATATGAAACTTCAAAACAAACGGTGAGTTTTCTTTAATTCATCGGTGCGCGCTGTTATTCTTGTTGGATACCAAATCGCGGCAACCAGCGAGGTGTCTTCAACGTGAATAAGCCCAAAATGCCTAACAAATTACGCGACAATTTGTTGAGCGACCTCTTCGTCATTAAAAATTTCGGCTGGAGAAAAGTGGTGCAAAGTGGTGGTCTGAGCAGCACTGGTCCGGCACAAACCAGTGACACGTGGGTTCGAATCCCCACTCGAGGTTGTTTCCGAACTTGATGCCTGCGCATCTCTTTCCAAAAAATTTAGTCATCAAAACTGTGCATTCGTTTTTGCCAGATCGAGTCAGCGGCAGCGCCCTCGCCGCAGCAGTTCCAGTCGGTGCGTCTCCATCAGCCACTCGGCCAGTGTCCCTCGTTCAATTCGGACGTCGGTGGAGGCCAGGAAGATGCAATCTGCGACAATGACGACTTTGACGACACTTATTTGAAGTCGACGACGGAGACGACGGCGACTGCTTTGAACGGTTACTGTTGTAAGCGTCAGCCGGATGATCCGTTATTGTACAGTTCATCGCAGCGCACAAGCGCCGTTGGCGAAGCCAGCCGATGGTCGCTGCACAACGAACGGCGGGCAATTCGACGCTCGAAACACGGTTGGTGGGAAAAAGAGGGAAACGCACGCGGAGTTGCGCAAGTCACTGAGCCATGTCAAATCGTTTTTTTATCTCCCCGGCTTTCAGTTTTTTGGTTTTTTGGACAGCACTCTAAGAACAGTTACGCAACGTTTTGTCCAACAAGCACTTCCATATGTAGCTATACCAGTACTGGTGGTAGCAGAAATGTTGGCCGACAAAATTTTAGCAATTGACATTGTCCATTATTGCACCAAACTTAGCACCGGACACATCGTTGACCCGAAAAGTGCTTCAGAAAACTGCTACTTACACTGTAATCTGTGCACTTTCAATCATGCGATAAAAAGAGAATAATTCGGAGACATATCAAGCATATGTAAAGTAATGAAGATACACTAAACACTCACTCAAATTTGTTTGAAAGCCAATAAAATAGCTAATTCGATCATTTTGATTTCAGTTTACCACACTTCAGGGCCATCGCATTCACCATTCTACCGGGACGACACTGTTCGCGCGACAGAGCTGATGAGGAGTGTTCATTCGTATCGTGGTCCTGACACGGACGTCAGTGGTCGGTCAGCGAATTGCAACAATGCGGAACTGCTGAAACGGCAACTCGAAAGCGCACAAATCTTGCGACTACTGGTACCGAACAATAACGGCGGTTTAGTTGGCGATTTCACCACCAAAGACGATAAACATGTTGATTTCACAGCAGCTGATTTCACCGTGGCTAACGACGACGCAACACACAGCGACGTGATGCCAATCGTGTTCGAGACAAGCACAAACGATGAATTGAGCAAGCGGTCGATTGAACCGCAGCTTCACCGGTTTGCTTGAAGCTATTGAAAAAACATTTCTATACCCACACGAGACAACAGAATGGATTGTTTCAAGTATCAGTAAAAACGTGGATCTACGACGGTTTTTAACCAATTAACAAACTATTTTCGTGCACGCTTCTGGTTTTTTTGCATAATTCTTTTGAAAATGTATCTCTAAGCGTGTTCTGTTTGTGCGATTTATGTACGATTCAAAATGCGCATCGCATACCAACCGAGACCTAAGCATTGCAAGTACGTCGTTGCTGTTGTTTTTTTCGAAAAAAATTCCAATGTAAACAATCGAATAAATAGGCCGAAAAATGGCCCGTTTCACAAATAATACGAAGTAAACAAACTTTCTTTTATAAATCTTCTACAACACAATATATTTTCAGTTTGTGCGACCTGTACATATAGGTATGGGCTAAAACTGGATAGCGTTGCTTTCTGTATATCTGCTCTTTTAGATTATTGGTCTTTTTTCGCGTATTTCTTTTCTAATATGCCTGTACCTCCTCTGAAAATCGCAAAAAACCGTGCGCACTCGCGCACGTGGCCCTGTTTTACATATTTTATGTGCTTATATGAAAAAATGTGTGCAAAAACTTCGAAACTGCATAGTTTCTACCTGTTAACCTATCCATCAATAATCTCCGTCCAGTGTACGGTTTCTACAAAAATCGGTCTCGAAACGATCTTCATTGCACAGGTGCAGATCATCACAGAAGATCAAACACACACAATAAAGTGCATTATCAATTTATATTGTTCAAAAAAAATACAAATAAATGTAGTAGTAAAAATAATTTTTTTAAGTTATTAGGTTCCTTGGCAGTGAGATCGTGTCGAGGCCCAGTGTGATAGGTAGATCGTTCATGCAGGTGATTATGCAGCCCCATTTTTGCATCAGAAAAAAGGCAACATTTACAGAGAGATTATCGGAGCAATAATAATGAAGTTATTTGTATTTATTTTGAACATAAAGTTATTGAATTATTATAAATTCAAAAAAATTCTAGTTACGGTATTTCAAAGTTGGTGGTGTTACTTTGATTTTTTAAATCCCTTTTTATTCACTTAGTTTTTGTTTCAGTTCGTGTTTTACTGACAATTTTGCTAACTTTTTTTGTTGTACAATGTATTTTAATGTAGAACTTACAGGTGAACACTCGAAAACATAATCGGATTAAAAAACACAAGTCGACATAAAAATTATGCGTTTTTTGTTAAACATTGAACTGTGAATATTAAGCGTTGCAATTTTGAACAAGATATGCTCTGACTGCTGTGAGCTAGATTGATTTTGTTCGGTTGTATTTTTTGCTATTCTGCGTAGAAAAGCGCCCGCAAAAAACTTTTCAAAAAAGGAAAGAAATTCTTTGAATGGATCCAACGGAGGTGGCTCGCAGCAATGATGATGGCTGTCTCGTCTGCGACATTTGTCAGGTGCAGTGAAATCTGACAACAAAAACCTCAACAAAAGTTGCAAAAAATAGAAAAACGCATTTCGTGTTCGGCTTGGTCTTCAATTTGCTAGACAAGTTGTTTAGGTTTTTTCGGATAAATTTTCTCAGTGGTGAAGTCACCGAAAAGCGTTTTGGTATACACTGTTATCGTAATTATTTCGGCATCTTTTATATTATCATCTGTTCATTTGAACGTGTCCAACCAAAATGACGTCATATGCTTCAGTTTTCGTTAGCATCCGCCGGTTGTGTGACTTTTTCTCGTGTAAACAAGCACTTTTCCCTTGATTCCCTTGATCCAGTTGACAGTTGATACAGCTGAGTGCGGTTATGAGTTCCCTTGACAGTTCCTTTGAGTTGCTCAACCAAAACTGAAAGTCTCGGTGCATGATTTCAAGATCGTTACGTGAACTTTTCCGCATTCCCCAAGTGTACTGTCCTAACATGTGTGCTGAACATGACACACAGGAAGCGCGCGGTGCGTCCGTGTTGCACAGCGCGGCCGAGCGGGGCCACGTCGGTTGCGTCCGAGAGCTGCTGTCATGCAGTGAACGACTGCCAGTCGACGCCAATGGTGACAGTCCGGCGCATGTCGCTGCGCAAGCGGGACAACTCGACGCGTTACGGTAGCTGTAGTGTACATTGTAGTTGGGGCACTGAGCGAAACTTTGCATAGTCAACAGCATGTTGGACTTTTTTCTTGAATGACGATATTTTGCTGAAGTGCAGTGAAGCAAGCCGAATTTCAGATGTTTGGCTCAGTGTTGCCATTGCTGCACAATAATTCATAAGTGCCAATTTCAATGTTCCTGTTCCAAACGCAGTAAAAACTGAAACAAGGACATCTGTTTCTTTACTCTCCCTGCGTCGGGAGTAGCATGCGATTACATTGCTGTATTACCAGGCGGTATTCGCAACCAGGTATAATTGCGGTAAAACGACGTGCGTTGCATTGCAGGTGTGTGATCAGTGTGCACGCGAGCGCGTTGACGCAGCGCAACGGCGCCGGCGAGACGTGCGCCATGGTCGCCGCGCGGTACCGACAGATCGACTGCGTGAAAACGCTGCTCGGCATTGGACCGCTGCCGTTTTGCCAGAAGATCGCCATGATTGTTGACAACCGAGGTATCTAGATACAAATCAGAGCAGACAGATTGTTAGATGAACAGGTTTGGTCATCAGAAGTTGACAGAAACCGCTCGGACTACAATAATTGGTATTCGTGCTGTGTCCATATTGCTTGACGTAGCGTTTGACGCAACGGATGGCGTTGTTGTTTAGGTAACAATTGCCAACCGTTGACGTTTTAAATTTGACGTCGCCTTTGATGTAACCGTCAGCGTGTAACGTTTCACGCAACGAAAAACGTAACTGGCTTCGGTGCAACACTGACATTATCTTAACATGTGACTTTTTCACGTGTGAACCCGATGCGTGTGAAAAGCGCAAAAAGAAACACGCCCGCAGAGTAGAATACTTTTTGCGCGGCAGTGTAACTTTCTTTAAAATGCGATTTCTCAACAACGTGCATCTCGTCAAGGTGCGAGCGTGCTGCACGCATCCGTTCGTCTGAACGACAACGACACCGCACTCTGGCTGCTACGGCGGTTCGGCAAATCCATCGCGAACATTGCCGACGAGGACGGGGTGCTCGCGTTGCACATCGCCGCTGCGAACGGTCGGTCCGGTGCGGCGAATAAAAAAACGAAACTACACCGCAAAATGAGTCAACCAACGCAAGATATTAGATAAACTGTCAAATCTGGATAAAAAACATCAATTGTTGTTGGTATATATCAATCAAGCCATGCTTGTATAATCATGCGGATGCGCGAGCGAGCGCAGCGAGCGGAGAGCGCATCACGCATTATATGGCTGAATATTCCCTCGCGCGCTTTTTTCAAATTTGCTCGCTGCCTCCAGCGAGCATAGTATAAGCCACAAACTTGGTTCTGTGCACACGAAACGAACACCCAAAGTTGTGCTTGGAGCCGCGAAAAAATTTTTATCGGACAACTTTTCATACGCTGTAGACACGAAAAACCTATTCTGAAAACAGTGTTACTTATTTCCCTTTGTATTTTTTTTTCAGTAGTGTAATCATATGTGTTCGCACCTACATTTCTTAACTGAAGTCGTCTCACAATAGAACAAAAATGTTTCCTGGGGTAAAATCATCCGGAGATTTTGAGAAATTAATCCATTTTTTACCCAGACCCAGTTTTTGGGTAAAAATTGGGCATTTTTAAAAGTTCGGAGGGTTTTCACCTGGTTTCAAGTGTTCGCACCTGCATTTCTTAACTGAAGTCGTCTCACAATAGAACAAAAATGTTTCCTGGGGTAAAATCATCCGGAGATTTTGAGAAGTTGATCCATTTTTTACCCAGACCCTGTTTTTGGGTAAAAATTGGGCATTTTTAAAAGTTCGGAGGGTTTTCACCTGGTTTCAAGTGTTCGCACCTGCATTTCTTAACTGAAGTCGTCTCACAATAGAACTGTCTATCCGGGGTTTAGAAGAATGTGTTACCAACGAGATGTGAATTTGGTTCGACCTTCGGGACTTATTTAAAAGTCAGAATATTATCTAAAAATGCGGGAGACGCATATAAAAGGAGGAATATGGCTTTGTGTAAGCAGTGAGAGACTTGGCTCGACAACTCTTTTCAAGTCTCTGATGTGGTACACACGGATACAAGTACATAAGAGCCATATTTTTGCGCCGTTTATTCACTATTTCGGTTGCACATGTACTTTGTAGACAATTAAAACTTCAACATTTGCGGTATTTCGGGCATTTAGCGACCACTAGAACCACTAACATAACGATCAGACTTCAGATCGCTGATACTGGTTTGCCCAGGACAAAGTGTATAGCAGAGGCATTAGGGAACGCAAGGTCTCCTTCTGTGGCAAAGGCAAAGACTCACGGGACAGACAGTTTATCCTGCCACTAGAGTTTGGTAAAAAGGCTGAAAATCAACGGAAGACAACACCTTTTTGGCACTGATGCTGATGTGTACACAGCGATGCGTACGTTAGTAACGATAAAACCACATGAAACAATGTTTTGCAGTCTCTGATTTTTTGTTTTTGCACAGAATTTACAGATTCTTGATTTACGGAAGTTCTGCACATAATTTGCCACCCTCGTGGCCTGGTGGTAGTGCGTTAGACTACAGTCTGTGCGCTCGGGGGATTGAACCCCGCCGAGGGGTGTATAGGCACTTAATGACAGAGAAAACTCGATGGGCGCCCAACTCAATGGCGTTCTGTACGCTTCTCTGGGTTAGCCCTGGCTAAAAACATCGCCTAAAAATCACAACAACAACAACAACAACAACAGAATTTCGCACATGATGTGATTTCGGACTAAACTGGAAAGGACAGTTAAAAAATAATTTTAAAACTGTTTTACACTTTTCAGTAAAACAAACGCGGCGCAAAAATATAGCTTTTATGTACTTGTATCCGTGTGTACCACATCAGAGACTTGAAAAGAGTTGTCGAGCCAAGTCTCTCACTGCTTACACAAAGCCATATTCCTCCTTTTATATGCGTCTCCCGCATTTTTAGATAATGCAAATTTGGTGGGTGAAAAAAAACCGGAAAACGCACACTGCAGGCAACATCGAATTCATTCGTATCGCGACGAAATACGACGTGCACATGACCGATTGGCGAGACAAAAACGGTTGGTTTTCGGCAAGACAAAAAAACGAGAGATGACCAGCTTACTCAAATTACGCCATCTACAATGTGTCAACAAAATGTTGACTTAATACTGTCGGATCAACAAAAATATTGACACATTTTGCAAACATCGCCGTGTAAACCGTTTTTGAGGTGCCACTCCATCGTTCTACGCCGTACTCGGCGGCCACTTGTCGAGTCTTCGGTATTTGGTGGAGAAGGCTCGCGCGGACGTTCACTCACTGACGAAACGGGCGCAGTCGCTGCTGCACGCCGCATGTCTCGGAGGCGAGCATGCAGATTTATTGTCACTTTTTTTTAGATTTTATTTAGCTCTCACCACCGGCTCCGAAGGTGTCAAACAACTCCGGTGGTTTGGTGGGTGAAGATGACGCTGAGGGTGTTGTGAACGAATGCGCGCGACACAAGAGAGACACAGAGCCTCCAAAAATCCGCGGGCCTTTTGATTGAATATTACCTTTTTTCTTTTGGTTCCGAGACTCAATGCGTGCATACAGTGTAGATGCTGACCAGTTTCATGCATGACGTGGGAATTCAAAACTTGGAAAGTGATCCGAGTCCCTTAAGTAGTGCCGAGTAAATTAGGCGATTTTGAATTGCCACATAAAGATTGAAACTACGTGGTTTCCGTTCGACGTCCAGCAGCAAACCAACAAATTCGCGCTCTCAGGGGACGTGCCGACAGTCGTGTGGCTGCTCAACAAAATGCAGAAGCCGGCGTTATTTTGGCAGACGAGCGATTCGGCGACCCCGTTTCACTTTGCCGCGTGTGCGTGAATCCAGAAACGTCACAAAAATTTTTAAAAATTCACTGCTGTGTGTAGGCAAAAACTGCTGACACTCAAGTTTGTTCACGAATATTGTCAAAACTCGAACGGTTGAACATGCCATGGAGTACGGTATCTAGTACCGTATTTTGCGACGACACGACCGTATCGACTCGGTTTTGTTTCAACAACACAAGCTTCGTGATCGTCAATGACGAGAAGAACGTGTATAATAAATCTGAAACCGGGATATGTTATGAGTTTTCAGATAGACATTCAGAATCAGGCAGCATTGATCGCGTCGAGACCACAAGCACAGTAGACGTACCGTACTTTTTGGCCGCACAGTTGCAACAGATCGACAATTCTACTCTACAACCAAACTCTAAACTACAGACTATCAGCTGATTGGTTGGTGATGACGGCTTTCTATGCCTGACAGACTCCACCTCTCCACACAGCCAGTCAGACAGCAGGCAACCAATCAGCTGACAGCCAATAATAACCGTGCAACTTAAGCAGCATTCATGAAACAGTATTTGATGACGCGTAGCCGTGTTATATCATAGCTGCGCGGTCACTAAATGCTGCTTCATGAATGCCCCTTAACTGTGCAGACGGCGGTCACGTGGAAGTGCTGATGGCGTTGTACAAGGCGTCCGGCCTCAACAAGCAGCACCTCGTTGGCACGTGCGACGGCCGCGGCAACACCCTGCTGCATCTGGCTGCGCTGCGCGACCAGCGACGCTGCGCACGCTTCCTGCTCGATCTCGGCGCTGATCCGACCGTCAACAACAAGGTGGGAGCTTTTGGAAACGTGCGGCGGCTTTCTGCATTGGTTGCCGGTGTCATGCCAGATTTTGACCCCGCCATACTTTGACCGGGGGTCAAAATATGGCAATGTTGCACCGGCAAAATTTTCCGGAGGCTAACTGTTCCGGTTTTCCATTTAGAAACGATTACTCTTTGAAGGTTGTTGAACCGGTAGTTGAAATGTTGAAACAATAGCACTGATGACGATACAATATTTTATAATTTTTGATGCTCGTGCGTAGCCAAAAGTGGTCGCTCAGCAAATTGTCCAGTGAAAAACGAATCTTGAGAAAGCAAATTTATCCCTCAGCGACTTTTGTTGACAAAACTTGGAAAATTGGCAAACAGATGGAAAAACTGACAAAAACTGGTGTCTTAGTTTGTCAGTTTTTACCCTTTCAGTACGCAAAATCCGCGCTTCACATGGCCGAATCAAGACGATTCGACGAAATGGTGGTGTTGCTGAAAAGTACGCAAGTCTATCTAGATTATCTTTTTCAGTTTGTCTTTCTTAGAATCAAAAATACTGTTTGTTCAAATCGTAACAATGCGGTTCTTTTCGCAATTTCCAAGCTTTCTCACGACATAACCTGAACTGGAGACTGACTGCAAACAGTCAACAACCCCAAAACCTGGCAGCAGTGGCGTCGTCAAAATCGGACCGGAGTCGAACCTCAGTTGGCAGTCCTCGGTCGTCCGTCGTTAGAGGTTGTTTACTTTAAGGTTTTCAGAGTTTTCTTGTTGTTGCATGAAAAAAATTCAAGAACATTATTTCGAGACCAGTTAACGGGGTGTTAACAATGTGTACCGCGAACTGGATCCTTCAAACTTCAACTTCCTTCTTGAGAGATTTCGCATGGATCTTGCGGGGGTCGCTTAGCAATGAGGTGCGGCGTGTGGGATTCAATTGAGGGTTTCGTGATCCTCGTTTTGACAATCATGGACAATAAATGGGTTATGAGCGTTGAGTTGCGTCATTTCAGCCCCCTCATCCGTGCCGGCAACTTCTCCGAACCGTCTCGGGGCTGAACTCAGCTCCGGCTACGAATCAATGACTGAGTCGAACTCGAAATCAAGCGGCGCCGTTTTTGGATGGCTGAAACGATCACGGTTTGTGAAGTTTTTATGGAAATGAGTATTTGATAGTTGATTGATTGACTGAATGATTGATTGATTGATTGATTGATCGATTGATTGACTGATTGATTGATTGACTGATTGATTGATTGAATAACTAATTGATCGATTGATTGACTGATTGACTGTTTGATTTATTGATTGATTTAATGAGTGAGTGATTGATTGATCGACCAGCAGCAAGGCAAATGACTGATAACGTTAGACCAGAAAAACCAGAACGAACAGCGGTCTGTTTTAGACACAAAAATGAGTTCCTTCATTGTTGGAGCAACGTTAGGACCACGAGCGCATGCGTAGAACGTTTGAAATCACATACGCGGGAGAATCAGGTGTGCGACGTTTTTTTTTTCTTGATAAAACCGCAGGCTGAAAAGCGAACATCGTAGTCGCTCAGTCGACGCCCGAATGACACGCATTGGGCTGCACGGCAACGCAATGCAACAGCAGCCGACAACGTTGTATCGCTCAACAGATCACCTCAATATTGACGCAACGTCACCACCGCACAACAATAATCTGCTAGCATCGCCGTTGTTAACGAGAATTTCCGAGCACAACGAAAAGCTGGCAAACGAGCAAAAAGAGAATCATCAGGCATCGTTGAACAATCTGCCGCATCAATACGAGAAGAGCGACACGAACAAACGCGGCCTATTGAAGCAGCTCGTCTTGCAGCGTCGCAATAAACGCAGGCAGCCGACTAGGATAGACGACAAGACGAATGCAAACACTCTGAGGTTCGCGTGCGGGCGTTTCAAAAATGCTTTTTGCTGGCTGTTTGGTTTATTGAAGATATCTTTTTTCTTTGTTGAAAGTATTTACTGCTGGTGATGTGACAACCGAACAGCAATATGAAAAGAATGATTAGCGAATCAGCGAATTGAAAATGATTCCACATTCACTACCATCGCACCGATCCACCGGAGTTTCACAGCTTTCGCTGATTTCGGTTAGAGGAAGACACAAAAATTAAAAAAAGTGGTGAACCAGTGTTGTTGACTGCAGTCATTCTTTTTGGAGTTGCTTCTAGTCGCTCTGATCCCAGTCGAGCTTCAAAAACACTTTCTCCGGTGATACCGGCATCATCTTCGAATGGACATGTATTAAAAAACTAAACGCTCCATCTTGTTTGGCTGCCAACGGTAGCGAATCAGAATAAAGTGTTTAGTAGAATGTTTGTTTGGAAATGGTTTTCAGGGTATACAACATTTCAGCCAGTGTACTGACAGCATCATTGAGCAAAGGCGAGCGCCAGAGAGCAAAGTGGCCAAGCGGTTCGTCGACACTGCCAGTCAGACGGATCCGGACGCTCTTGACCGTGACACGCTGATATTGGTCGAAAACACGGAGGAAAACGACGCAGAAGATGTAAGGACATGATGTCATCGGATCGGAATGCCAGAAAACTACGGGCGGGAGCAAGAGATACAATGTAATGTGGACTGCCACAGCACTTTTGCGTGCGCACCGGAAACTGAGACGCTAAACAGGTGTCCCGCATCCTTTTGGTGTCCCATCCCTTTTTAGTGTCCTTGATACCTTAAAGCAGCTGTGGAGCTGAGCGGTGTAACACGCTTACAGCTGATTATGGTGATCCTCAAACGGCGCCATGTGGGGTGATCGTCGAACACCGCGTTCAGCTGCTTTTCTTTATTTGCCATGGTCCTTTTGGGTATTCAATTTGAAACAGATCGCCAATATAAAAGGGGCACCAAAAAGTTAGCGACACCTAAAGAGTCACCAAATGGGAGCACCTTTTTAGCACGGATGTAGTGTTCGATTATTTTTGACGAACGAGCAACCATCAGCGTTGACATCCGTTGTTTGTTGCGCTCAGCTGTCGATTGTGACCAGTCTGACGTCGTCCGTCCGTGACGACGCTGCTCGATCGCCAACCGACGCTGCGCATCTGGAGTTTCTGCTGGATCCAGCGGAGACGACGAAACTGGAGTCATCACCAGCTGCTGCTGTTGTCGCTGCGCCGCAAATCGTCCGAGTCGAAGTGCACCAGCATCAGTCAACGTTTGTTGGCGTTTATTTGGCAATTGGTGACATTCGGGAAATGAAAAGTATGTCTAAAGTACAGTGAACTGTAAATGAAGTGACCAAGCCATAGTGTACGCTCAGTAGAAACGTCGTTGTTTCAAAACACGCCAAAAAAGGTGAAACTCACTTTCAGAATTGACCAATCCGCGGCCAGCAATCGAAGCGATAACAACCAGTCACTGCAGCGTTCACTATCGCACAACAACAACAGCAACGACAAGAAGCTGGCGCTACTGGCAATGTCGCATTCCGATGTTACGACCGTTTTACCGGAGGAAAACGACGACGACGACGCCGATGACCGCGACTTGGTGGTGCACAACTTCGACAGTAATCGGCGGCGATTTCTGAAGAAAATACAGCCGGTAATATTGGTGGCAGGGAGAAATCTGCTGTCGTCAATTTCGTTGCACAGATATATTCCTCTGTGAACAATAAAAATTATTCACCCGTTTCAGAACACAGTGGGTACAATTCGAGTATGGAATTCTTGCCATTGCAGCTCACAGCTGCACTCCATCAGTGGTAGCTCACAGTTGAACATAACTTTCAAAGACAAAATATAGTTAAAGTCGTTGAGTTGAGTTGCCTCACTGGAAGAAAAACTGAATAGTTTGTTGACGACGGCGTTGAATACAATACTAGCCAGTAGCAATTATTCCCATTGCTTTCTTATTATTGCACATAATTCATTCGCTCACGATCAGGCACAACGCCGAGCCCAGTCGGCCAGCTTAATGGACGTGCGCAGCGTCAACCGCCACAGCCCAATGCCGCTCAGCACTAACCCGCTGACGAGCTCCACCACTTCGGTACCGCTAAATACCGGCGGCCATATGAACCATCGGCGAATCGTCGAAATGCCATCATCATCATCATCATCACGGAATGGTCGAAAAAACCAACAGGACGCCCGGAAAACTACCGCTGCGATGAGCGACAGAGTGGATAACGAGGGCTACCACGAGGTGTACCACCACGACCACCATTATGAGCAGCCGAGCTGGTCGTCGAGACGCGGCGGCGCGGCGAAACTGCGGCCAACCTCGGCGATGTTCTTCGATCGACATTGGACGGTGCACGAACCGACGGAAGTCATGATGAGGTACGGCAGGTGAATACAGTATGCCCGGACGAGCCGATCTGTTTTTTGCAGTTGTTATCATCAGTCATTAGCTAGTGCGACCCGTGACACGACGACACACGAGTGCATCACACCCTCCAAATCGCAACTTTTTTCACAAAACATGAATATCAGCATTATAATCCTGTAAAGTCTTGCATATAAGGTTCCTCCCACTTATAAGACCCGCACCCAACAATGGGCGGAGTGTCACATGGCGGGAAACCAAAAAAAATCAAAAGTTTGACTTGGTCGAAATCCCATCCCGTTTATAAGTACCAGAATTGATAATCTTCACATTATAAGACCTCCTCCCATAAGGTTCTCACACAAACTTCCACTTTTTTCAAAAACTTTGATTTCCAAATTTATATGAGACCTTATATGCAAGACTTTACGGTACTTTTCGTGTTCGGTAATCTGTAATTCATCGCGGCCGCATTATTTGCAGCAAGCCACGCAGCAGCAGTCAACAGGATCTGGTGCTCACCTTGTCGCGAGTGCAGGAGCATTTCTATTGCGACATTGCGCCGGTCGCCGATACGAAAGTGACGAACAAGAAATGCAAGCGGTCTGGCGATGCCGACGACACGACCGAAACCACGGTCTCAGCGGCTATTGTGAAATTATAGACGAATTTTCAAGCTTCCGATTTCAGAACCGCTGAGCGCTTTGACAGCTGTTTTTTCTGGGATTATAGAGAAAAAAACGCTGCTTCTGTATTTGGTATACCAAGTTTTTTATTGGATATTTCACGTGGACATAATTCACGTAGCGGACATAAATTGATGGTGCAAGTACAGATTATTATTGAAGTTATGTTCACTTTGACGTGTGTCAAACATCTTATAAATGATCTGTCAATCTTCCGTATCGCCAGCGGCGTTGTGCTGCGGTGTTTTCGTGTGTTCCATGTTGAATGCATCGACAGTGCCACGCTGACGTAGATATCTTGCAAGGTCCTGCAAAAAGCTGATCCAAATAAGATACGAAAGATTCAATTCCATTCAATCCAGTTTTATTTGTATGCCTCACGGCCAGTTCACATCGACACAATCACAAAACTTCCATTATGCAAACAAAATTGCAGCTTATGGAAAGGAACTTTCTAGCAGCGCCGTTTCTAAAGGTTTTTGCACATTTTAATATCATGCCCATTCGCGAGCGAAGCGGAGCGGAGCGGACAGCGGATGCAGGCATAATACGGCCCGTGCATTGTTCGCGCTAAAATTCGAAACTTACTGTGCCTCGAATTATGAACATAAAAGGAGCTGAGAATTTTTTCTCCTGCACACAGGTAGATAATCCATAGGTACGCTGTGTGCAACAGAAATTTTTTCGTGGTGATCTTCTACACACGCTGTGTGCGCAAAACATGGATTCTGAATAGGCTGTTAATTATTCTTCTAACCCCCTTTTTTTCGACTATGTCATAAAATGTGTGCGCAGTTTCAGTGATATAAAGAAAATTCTGACTGTTTTGATAAAAACATTTTCTAGGGTAAAAATCTTTGGAATTTTCAAATTTTGCATTTATTTTTTGATCCGACGCTTCCCAAGGCTCAAAATCTAGCTATTTTGTACAAAATTACGAAAAATGCGTATTTTGAAGTGTATTTGCGATTTCTGCGCATGAAACAAACCGTTATTTGACAAATAAAAAAGTTTCCGGGGTAACCAACAGTGGAGAGTTTGAATTTGACTTTTATTTTTTGAAAAAAATACAGGAATAACAGCTAAATGACTATAATCGTGACGATTTCGGGTGAATCGGCCGTCGAAATTGGCGAAATCGGTCCAAAAACGAAAAAAAAAGAAAAGAGTGTTTTCCAGGGTAATTCAATGCGCTGATTAGAGTTGCCACGGTAGGCCTTTTTTGGTCACGGTACGGTTTACGGTTTGAGACGCAATTTTTTTCACGGTTTCGGTACGGTACGGTAAATTGAAAAGCTCAACGGTACGGTTTTCGGTACGGTTTGAAAAATTTTAAAATCGCACGGTACGGTTTCGGTACGGTTACCGTGGATTTTGAATTTACACGGGCGGTAAACCGTATTTTTACGGTTTGAAAATTAAAAAGTTTTAAAATGCACTGTGCTTCACTTTTTGTTTCTCTCTGTGCTATTTTGTTGTGTTGTATGTCGCCGTTCTCGTTCAGTCAGACAAGCAATGGAAGCGGCAGTGGGACAAAAACAAAACACAAACTTACACCATCTACCTACACCATAGCAAGAGTACAGGAAGACCCAACCGAAACCTAAATCTACCACATTACAAGGTGGACCAGCACAGCACCAGAGTCAGACCAGCTGTTTTCGTTTTCAGATCAGAACATGTTGTTTTCAACCACCATTTTTAGGCAGTTTGCCCAGTCAGGATTTCATCAAAAAGACGTTATGAAATTATGGTTTTTCAACTTGAGCCCTTTCGCATGACGCCAACAAAAGAAACAAAAGTAAACAAGCGTAAACAACAGTTTTTGTAATAATTTAATCTCGAGAACCCGCTCGATTTTTTAGTGCTTTTCAAACGTTTCAAATGTTTGTTTCAAGCTTTTCGATTAGGTGTCAATTCTATGTCAAAGATGATTCTTTTATAACTCTGTTTTGCTAATTTTGCAATCGTTGACAATTTTTCAAACTATTTGAATTTGCTGCCCCCGTTTGTTCTCGGTTAGTTAAGTTAAACTTGGTTGGTTCCCCCATTAAACCCCCCCACCATTAATCCCCCCCCCCACCAATAAACCCCCACCCCCTCCGACCAGTTTCCAAATAATCCCCCCCCACAAATAATCCCCCATGGGGGATTATTGGAGACCTGTTTGAAACACATACCCAGCGAATTCAGTGGCTGGTTGCAGTGAAAATGATGAAATTGTGCTACCAAAGGCCCCAAATGGGTGAGTTTATAGTAATTTCATTACAAAAGGCTGTTATAAAAGGAAATTTTTATGTAGAGTAGAAGTTTCTGCGACTTTCTTGCCTGCCATGCAAGGTATTTTTGCCATTTTTCAACAAACCCCCACCCCTAGAATTTTTTTGTAAATAAACCCCCCCACCAATAATCCCCCCCCCCCCACCAATAAACCCCCACCCCTAAAAGTCGCTGACGTATTAATCCCCCATGGGGGTTTATTGGGGGTAATACGGTATTAATTAGCACGTGTTTTATTTTAGTTTTTTAGTGTACACCAAAAAAAACTAAAAAAAGTAATGTGAAAGCCGTTGATTTTTACAACGGCACAAAAAAACAAATAAAATTTTTATGTATCCGTGGGACATGCAACCTATATGATACCAACGAAAAATCAAACACACGCACGCCACGCCACACACAGCGCACGCACACAAAAAAAGCTTGGTCAAACCGTCAATTTTGGAAAAAATACGACGGTTTCGGTACGGTTTGCCAAAATTTTGCCACGGTACGGTCAACGGTACGGTAATTGTATTTTGATGACGGTACGGTTTTCGGTACGGTTTGGAAATTTTAAAATCGCACGGTACGGTCACGGTACGGTACGGTAAAACCGTACCGCCCGTATTTTTACGGTTTTTACGGTTACCGTGGCAACTATAGCGCTGATCACGAATTTGGGGTTAGTTTTCTTACATGAGCAACTCTAGATGCCGAATCGTGACGATTTCGGGCGAATCGGCCGTGGAAGAAATTGGCGAAATCGGTCCAGAAACGAAAAACAAGAAAAGGGTGTTTTCCAAGGTAATTCAATGCGATGATCACGAATTTTGGGTTAGTTTTCTTATGTAAGCAACTGTAGATACTGAATCGTGACGATTTCGGGCGAATCGGCCGTGGAAATTGCCGAAATCGGTCAAGAAACGAAAAACAAGATTAGGGTGTTTTCCAGGGTAATTCAATGCGCTGATCACGAATTTGGGGTTAGTTTTCTTATGTAAGCAACTGTAGATACTGAATCGTGACGATTTCGGGCGAATCGGCCGTGGAAATTGGCGAAATCGGTCCAGAAACGAAAAACAAGATAATGGTGTTTTCCAGGGTAATTCAATGCGCTGATCACGGATTTTGGGTTAGTTTTCTTATATGAACAACTCTAGATACCGAATCGTGACGATTTCGAGCGAATCGGTCGTGGAATTTAGCGAAACCGGTCCAGAAATGAAAAACAAGAAAACGGTGTTTTCCATGGTAATTCATTGCGCCAATCACGGCTTTTGGGTCAGTTTTCTTGTGTAAACAATTCTAGGTACTGAATCGTGACGATTTTGGGCGAATCGGCCATAAAAATAGCATAGGCGAAATCGGCCTAAAAAACGAAAAATGAAAAACCTGAGTCGAATTGTGATTTTGGTCCGACCTTCGGGGCTTATGTAAAAGTCAGAATATTATCTAAAAATGCGGGAGACGCATATAAAAGGAGGAATATGGCCTTGTGTAAGCAGTGAAAGACTTGGCTCGACAACGCTTTTCAAGTCTCTGATGTGGTACACACGGATACAAGTACATAAGAGTCATATTTTTGCGCCGCGTTTGTTTGTATGTTTTTTTTGAAGCACGCCCCCCCACCGATTCCGGAAACCCGAAGGTACCAAACTCCGGTGGGATTGGGGAATGGACGGCTCACCATCCCGTGAAACCAATACCCTCGCCACGTGAGGGGGACAGCCTCTAAGCCCCGCTCTGTCCTGGGGGCGATCTTAGCCCGATTTCGGTTTCGGTGGCCTGCGGTCGCTATATCTCCGGAGGGCAGCGAATCCGAAACTTTCGTTTTGTTTTGCTGAAAAGCGTAAAACTTTGAAGTTATTTTTTAATTGTCCTCTTCGATTTATTAATCTAAAATCACGCCATGTGCGAAATTCTGTAAATTCTGTGCAAAAACAGAAAAATCAGAGATTGCAAAACATTGTTGCATGTAGCTTTTTCGTTGTTGTTAACGTACGCACCGCTGTGTACACACCAGCACCAGTGACAAAAAGGAGTTGTCTTCCGTTGATTTTGACCTTTTTTACCGGTGTCAACTTCAAACTTGTTACTAGTGTGGCAGGATAAACCGTCTGTCCCGTGAGTCATTGCATTTGCTACAGGAGACCTTGCGTTCCGCAATGCTTCTGCGATACAATTTGTCCTGGACAAACCAGTGTCAGCGAGCTAAAGTCTGATTGTTATTTTAGTAGTTTTAGTGGTCGCTAAATGCCCGAAATCCCGAAAGTTTCATTTGTCTACAATACAAAGTACGAGGGTTGCCATGTGCAACCGAAATCATAAATAAACGGCGCAAAAATATGGCTCTTATGTACTTGTATCCGTGTGTACCACATCAGAGACTTGAAAAGCGTTGTCGAGCCAAGTCTTTCACTGCTTACACAAGGCCATATTCCTCCTTTTATATGCGTCTCCCGCATTTTTAGATAATTATTATTGTGTAGTGCGTATATAAATGCTTATAAGTGTTGATTAAGCAAGAAAAGCATTTCTGGAAGATCAGAAATCAAAATGACCCACTTGATCTTTCTGGGCTCGTATTTGATCGATCACATCTTCGCGGTACTGCGGATCTTTGGCGGGATCATCTTTTGCAGCCGAAGCTGCCGAGTCCTGAAAAACAGACTCCAAGTAAAAAAGCTAAAAAAGTATATTTCGATGCTATTTTGATAACGTGGGTGGATACAAAAATCTCTACTCGTCAGAAACGGTGCTGTGAGGTTTAGAAAAGGAGAAATTGAATTCAGTGTGTTTTCTTTCTGTAACTGTTTACTTTTGTAACTGTAATATGCACTTGCACACACAGATAAAGAAAAAGTTTCTCACATGCGCAGCAATTTGAAATCAGCAAAGCTGAACGCGTAAACTGGCTGCAGTTTTGTGGAAGAAAAAGAAACAAATAAAGTAATCAAAATCTTTTTCACGCAATAAAATTATTGTAATCCATATTTGGACTACATTGTATGTTCGGGCGCGAAACAGCGCGTTCTGTTTTCATCTGTGCGGCTTATCCACGGATCCATTCAACGCATTAAACAGCCTTTTTTGTACATAAAGATAGGCATTTATTACTTTTTTGATCAATGTTATTTACTTGTTGCGGGAATTTCGCACAGAACGCGGTTTGCCAAAGTTCCATGGGGCTCGATGCATGTATCCCAGCAAGAGCTGCGTCTTCTACAGGCGGAAGACCTGGAACAGTTGTGTTTTTTAAGTCTTTTTTTGATGACCTTTGCTGCTTCAATCTAGGTTGAAAAACTAGTCAACAGTAACACTCGCTGTTGAGTATATTAAAAAATGATACCGTATTACCCCCAATAAACCCCCATGGGGGATTAATACGTCAGCGACTTTTAGGGGTGGGGGTTTATTGGTGGGGGGGGGGGGGATTATTGGTGGGGGGGGGGGGGGTTTATTATACAAAAATTTCTAGGGGTGGGGTTTTGTTGAAAAATGGCAAAAATACCTTGCATGGCAGGCAAGAAAGTTGCAGAAACTTCTACTTTTCACAGAGATTTCCTTTTGTAACAGCCTTTTGTAATGAAATTACCATTAACTCATCCATTTGGGGCCTTTGGTAGCACAATTTCACCAATGTCACTGCATTCAGCCACTGAATTCGCTGGGTATGTGTTTCAAACAGGTTTCCAATTAACCCCCATGGGGGATTATTTGTGGGGGGGGATTATTTGGAAACTGGTCGGGGGGTGGGGGTTTATTGGTGGGGGGGGATTAATGGTGGGGGGGGTTTAATGGGGGTAATACGGTAATACCAAGTGGTAACCAAAATTTCTCAATCAAGAACGAACCAATATCTCATTATCTAAAAATGCGGGAGACGCATATAAAAGGAGGAATATGGCCTTGTGTAAGCAGTGAAAGACTTGGCTCGACAACGCTTTTCAAGTCTCTGATGTGGTACACACGGATACAAGTACATGAGAGTCATATTTTTGCGCCGCGTTTGTTGTTTAAAAGCTTGCTGAAAAGCGTAAAAACTTTGAAGTTATTTTTCAATTGTCCTCTTTAGTTTAGTCTAAAATCACAACATCATGTGCGAAATTCTGTAAATTCTGAGCAAAAACATTGCTGCATGTAGCTTTATCGTTGTTGCCAACGTACGCACCGCTGTAGTATGCACACAGCAGCACCAGTGCAAAAAGTGTTGTCTTCCGTTGATTTTCACCTTTTTTTACCAAACTGACAGGATAAACCGGTGAGTCATTGCCTTTGCCACAGAAGGAGACCTTGCGTTCCCCAATGCCTCTGCGATACACGCGAACCAGTGTCAGCGATCTGAAGTCTGATCGTTATTTTAGTGGTTTTAGGGGTCGCTAAATGCTAGAAAAAAGCAAATGTGAAAGTTTTATTTGTCTACAATGTACGAGGGTTGCCATGTGTAACCGAAATAAAGAATAAACGGCGCAAAAATATGACTCTTATGTACTTGTATCCGTGTGTACCACATCAGAGACTTGAAAAGCGTTGTCGAGCCAAGTCTTTCACTGCTTACACAAGGCCATATTCCTCCTTTTATATGCGTCTCCCGCATTTTTAGATAATATTCTGACTTTTATATAAGCCCAGAAGGTCGGACCAAAATCACAATACGTTGGTCACATATTCTTCTAAACCACGGACAACTCAGGTTTTTCATTTTTCGTTTTTAGGCCGATTTCGCCTATGCTATTTCTACGGCCGATTCGCCCAAAATCGTCACGATTCAGTACCTAGAATTGCTCCCATAAGAAAACTGACCCAAAAGCCGTGATCGGCGCAATGAATTACCATGGAAAACACCGTTTTCTTGTTTTTCATTTCTGGACCAATTTTGCTAAATTCCACGGGCGATTCGCTCGAAATCGTCACGATTCGGTATCTAGAGTTGCTCACACAAGAAAACGAGCAAAAAATCCGTGATCAGCGCATTGAATTACCTTGGAAACACAGTTTTCTTGTTTTTAATTTTCAGACCGATTTCGCTAATTTCCACGGCCGATTCGCCCGAAATCGTCACGATTCAGCATCTAGAGTTGCTCATGTAAGAAAACTAACCCAAAATCCGTGATCAGCGCATTGAATTACCCTGGAAAACACCCTTTTCTTGTTTTTCGTTTCTGGACCGTTTACGCCAATTTCCACGGCCGATTCGCCCGAAATCGTCACGATTTAGTATCTAGAGTTGCTCACATAAAAAAACTAACCAAAAATCCGTGATCAACGCATTGAATTACCATGGAAAACACCTTTTTCTTGTTTTTCGTTTCTGGACCGATTTCGCCAATTTCCACGGCCGATTCGCCCCTAATCGTCACGATTCAGTATCTAGAGTTGCTCTCATAAAAAACTAACCAAAAATCCGTGATCAACGCATTGAATTACCATGGAAAACACCTTTTTCTTGTTTTTCGTTTCTGGACCGATTTCGCCAATTTCCACGGCCGATTCGCCCGAAATCGTCACGATTCAACATCAGGAGTTGCTCACGTAAGAAAACTAACCCAAAATCCGTGATCAGCGCATTGAATTACACTGGAAAACACCCTTTTCTTGTTTTTCGTTTCTGGACCAATTTCGCCAATTTCCACGGCCGATTCGCCCGAAATCGTCACGATTCAACATCTAGAGTTGCTCACGTAAAAAACTAGCCCAAAATCCGTGATCAGCGCATTGAATTACCCTGGAAAACACCCGTTTCTTGTTTTTCGTTTCTGGACCGATTTCGCCAATTTCCACGGCCGATTCGCCCGAAATCGTCACGATTCAGCATCTAGAGTTTCTCACGTAAAAAATAACCCAAAATCCGTGATCAGCGCATTGAATTACCCTCGAAAAAACCCTTTTCTTGTTTTTCGTTTCTGGACCGATTTCGCCAATTTCCACGGCCGATTCGCCCGAAATCGTCACGATTCAACATCTGGAGTTGCTCACGTAAAAAACTAGCCCAAAATCCGTGATCAGCGCATTGAATTACACTGGAAAACACCCTTTTCTTGTTTTTCGTTTCTGGACCGATTTCGCCAATTTCCACGGCCGATTCGCCCGAAATCGTCACGATTCAACATCTAGAGTTGCTCACGTAAAAAACTAGCCCAAAATCCGTGATCAGCGCATTGAATTACCCTGGAAAACACCCGTTTCTTGTTTTTCGTTTCTGGACCGATTTCGCCAATTTCCACGGCCGATTCGCCCGAAATCGTCACGATTCAGCATCTAGAGTTGCTCACGTAAGAAAACTAACCCAAAATCCGTGATCAGCGCATTGAATTACCCTGGAAAACACCCTTTTGTTGTTTTTCGTTTCCGGACCGATTTCGCCAATTTCCATGGCCGATTCGCCCGAAATCGTCACGATTCAGTATCTAGAGATGCTCACACGGGGCAAAAAATTAAATTAATTTCCAAATTCTCCGGATGGAATTACCCCAGGAAACATTTTTGTTCGACTGTGAAAATGCCGCAGGTAAAAATTGAAAGCGCGAACACATGTAACCAGGTCAAAACCTACGAACCTTTAAAAATGCCCAATTTTTTACCCAAATAAAGGTTGGAGCAAAAAAAATAACCAAATTTTCAAAATCTACACATGAAATTACCCCAGGAAACTTTTTTGTTCGGTTATGGAACAACTTCAGACAAAAATTGAAAGGGCGAACACTTAAAACCCGGTGAAAACCGTGCGAGTTTTAAAAAATGCCCAATTTTTACTCAAAAACAAGGTCGGGGCAAAAAATTAACCCAATTTCTAAAATCTTCGGATGGAATTACCTTAGGAAAATTTTTTGTTAGGTTATGGAACAACTTCAGACAAAAATTGACAGGGCGAACACTTGTAACGGCGTAAAATCCTTCAAAACTTAAAAATGCCCAAATTTTGCCCCAAATAAGGGTCGGAGGCAAAAATTAACTCAATTTTCAAAATCTCCGGATGGAATTACCCCAGGAAATTTTTTTGTTCGGTCATGGAACAACTTCAGACAAAAATTGAAAGGGCGAACACTTGTAACACCGTAAAATCCTTCAAAATTTAAAAAAATGCCCAAATTTTGCCCCAAATAAGGGTCGGGGCAAAAAATTAACCCAATTTTCAAAATCTCCGGATGAAATTACCCCAGGAACCATTTTTGTGCAACTGTGAAAGTGTCGCAGGTAAAAATTGAAAGGGCGAACACATATGATTACACTACTGAAAAAAAAATACAAAGAGAAATAAGTAACACTGTTTTCAGAATAGGTTTTTCGTGTCTACAGCGTATGAAAAGTTGTCCGATAAAATTTTTTTCGCGGCTCCAAGCACAACTTTGGGTGTTCGTTTCGTGTGCACAGAACCAAGTTTGTGGCTTATACTATGCTCGCTGGAGGAAGCGAGCAAATTTGAAAAACGCGCGCGAGGGGAAAACGGCTCATATTATGCGTGATGCGCTATCCGCTCGCTGGCGCTCGCTCGCGCATCCGCATGATTTCATACATTTACTTATGTGTGTTCCTTTCTTTCCAATATTAAAAATGCGAGACAAAAAATCATCAAAAAAGTACCAATTTCAGCGAATGAATCTGCGCCGGCCGGAACAAAGATCGGTTTTTGGTGATCAACTGCGATCGCCTTGCTGGTCGCCGTTGCGAACGACAGATGGCTGAACAGCGAACGGCCACGGGACACGAGAGTCTCGATTTTTGAACTGAAGAACTGCAAGAAAACGAAAAACGAAACAGTGCTATTGCCCGTTATGCTAGCCAATTACAATGTAATTCGTGCCTGCGGCCCGGATACCGTAACGTCTTGCATATTAGGTCTCCTTATATAAATGTGAAAATCAAAAATTTCTGAAAAAAGTGGAATTTTGTGTGACAACCTTGTGAGTGGGAGGAGGTCTTATAAAGCAAAGATTAGGAAGAACGGGCCTGATAAACGGGGTGGGATTTTGAACAAATCAATAATTTGAATTTTTTGGTTTCCCGCCGTGTGACATTCCGCCCACTTTTGGGTGGGGGTCTTATAAGTGGGAGGAACCTTATATGCAAGACTTTACGGTAAATACAACCACAACGCACCACAAAGGAGTCTGGGACAGAGAACTGGATTTTGGAAACGGAAACTTGGCAACAGTTCTCTTGCCCTGCCACTATTTTAAGACTAATTGTGATTTGAAATGTTGTGAACAACAGAACACACACCACCAAAATGGAATGATCTAAAATCGAGAAAATAATCGGAAAAATTTGAAAAACTTCTCACATGCAGGCTGGCACCATTCCGATGCGCAACGAAGCGAAGCGTTTTGCAGATCAGCTTTTTCTGCTCGGAATCGAAGTTCTGTAATTGTATTAAAAGCAAAAACCAATAAAAAAACAAATGAAAGTGGTAATTTAACCAAAAACATAGAATGTAGCTTTGAATCTAAAAAACCTGAAAAATATCATATTTCGAAGCGACGATTGCAATCGGTATGACGAACGGTTTCAGAAGTTTTTTCTCCTGACAAAAAGTAAATAAAAAATTGTAGCCAATTTTGTCCACTTTTTTTCTGTTCAAACGCCAAATATGTTTATTTGAAGAACAATTTTCGAATTTGATAATTGCCCCCGCAGTGCAGTCTAAGAAAAAAAACACCAAGGCCAAATTCAAACGTAGCCAATCAGCTTTTTAAATGCACAAAAAACCAGTGCTCAACAAGCGGAAAGAGGGTTGCTTTGACCAATAACATTGTGTTTGAAACGAAAAGCTTTCCATGTGGTATAACATAGTTTTTTCAAACGTGTCCCACTGAAAAGACGTCATGTGCCGCAAAACATGCGCTTGCCGTTCAAGCAAACCGGACTTCCCGTAAACAAACGGTGAATGTTGAATCAGTCACACCAAACTGACATTTAGTGCCTGTACTTTGACCAAACGGGCGTTTTTAAAGCAAATGACGTCATTTTAGTCCGGACACGTTTGAATAAATCCAGAATACGCACCTCCGGCTGGAAATGGCTCCACGCGTTGCCCTCCAGTTCCGCGGCGACCTTCGGTCTCGTTTTCTTGAGTTCGCTCATTGCGGCATCAACATGCTGGCAAGTGGAAAGAGTTTCATTTTTAAACCTTCTTATACTTGCTGTACACTGGAATTACAATACCAACTTCTCAAAAACAAAAAGGCCAAAAAGTAGTGACAGACATCAGAAACAGATTACCAGATTAAAGATGCTCGTTCTGACTGACTTTTTTCAAACATAAGGTATTTGCATTGCGTTTTTCATTTTCTGTATTGTATTTCCCACTTCCCCATGCGACGTTGTTGTGGTATGCCACGGTATCGCAAGCGGGTGAAACAGTATAGTTAAAAAAAGAAACATGGACGTTGTTTATGACGTCTCGCTGTCATCCGATGTTGGTGACAATCGATCTTTACACCACCTGACGTATCATTGCAATCGAGTTCTGTAGCGTCACCCAAAGTTCGCTTGGTTTCGACAGGTCCACAACAAGCATGAGCGACGTCGTTCTGTGATATGACGACATAAAAGAAATTATTACTGAACGGTTTCATTGTGACAATTTTTTTCCAATAAAGTATCATGACTTTTTTCCGTTTCCATGCTGATAACATGATTTTTTTAAATAATCTCATATGCTGACATTATCTTTCAAGAAAAAAACACTGAAAAAATCACGCACTCTAGTGTGCTCTCTGAAATCGGCACTGCCAGCAAATTCGACAGCAGCGTTCCGCCGCCAAGCTCCCAGATGTGCGCCACTTCTTTTGACTGTTGCGGTGAGAGTGATAAGAAAATTAGTTTATTGCAAGATTAAATGGCGTGACAATGTCAAAAAAAATATATGGTTTCCGGAAAACAGAAAAGTTGTAGGTTTTTAAGTAAATCTTGAAAAATTTAAAAATTGAAAACTGAACAAAAAACAAAAAATGCGAGAAACGGGATTCCGCAAAATTAAAAAACGCTCACATTCCCGCGGGTGCGCCGTCCATATGTGTACTCGAGTGCAATCGTTGGTTTCGGTGGCTCGTCGCGATCGAGAAACCGCAAAATCAACGTCGTTTTGCCCTGTTTTCGGAAATTCAGGATTTTTTGAATTCAAACCTTTTAAAAGTTCGTTTGTGGTTCAGAAGAAAACGAAGAAAATACGGTCGATAAACTTTTACAAACTCTGGGCTCCCATCGATTTCGCTGGTTCTGTCTCTGAACAGGACTTGCTCTGAACTCACAGAAACCTTGGAATTTCAGTGTTAAAACTTCTTTTTGTTATTCTACTGGGGGTCACTTGAGCCTGAGCGACATCGCGTCAAGATGTTCGATGACGCCCACACTCCACAGATGAGTTCAGAGAGTAAGTAATAAAATGAAGCAGTAAAATTGCTATCCTTCTTCCTTTTCAAGTTTCTTTTCAGTGATAGGATGATTTGAATTGTCTGACCAACCGAATTTTTGCTTCCGCACAAAATGACATGCGATTCGGCGTGGCCGGTGTCTGAAACAGAAGTTTTGCGCTTTTACCACTGAAATTCGCTCTGGTCTCAAACGTTTTTAGCGACATCAGAGAACAAAATTTGTGTATTGCACACTTCTTCAAACGTGTCGGACCGAAATGACGTCATTCCATTGAGAAAATACGCCCGCAACGGCACCAGAATTTCAGTTTCGTTCACTCTTTCACGTCATTGTTTTTTCAAGTGAAGAGAGAGCTAAACCAGATTGAAAGACCGGTTACCGCGCTAGACTAGAGCACACGACTTCGCATTCTGGTCCGACACAGGACGTTCAAATAAACAGGCTACACAGATTTACAGGAAAATCAGCAGTCGACACAGGTTCAGTTGACATTTTTAAACGATCGTACCCGTGCCGATGGTCTCGTTCTTGCGTTGCTGCTGTTCTTGGTCGTTGACGATTTGCTCCTTCGCCAGATCCCACAAGTTCACGGGCATATTCGGAGGACTCGCGTTTTTTGGATCGCAGGGTGATAGAGTTCAGAAAAAAATTATGCAACGAACGTCTTATTGTTTTATCGGGCTCGAATGACAACATCACGCGGACGTTTTGAGTGATCACACATGGTTGCTAAGCAACGAAAAACTCGGCAATTGTGATGCGTCTTTTACTTGATAAAAATAAGGCTAAAACTGAATCACTGGAATGGAACTGCATTATATTGTGGAAAACTATGAGGGAGCTAAATTTCATTTTTTGTTGTTTCGTTGCAAAAGTTTCGGTTTAAAAAAAATTTAAACCTGTTTTCCAGTGCTAGAAATTGAAACTTTGATTTAGCATTTATCGCAAAAAGACTGGACCAAGTTTCTAATTCATTTGCTAACACTTATTTAGCGATTTGTTTTTATTCATTAAAAAACCAAAACACAAAACACGCCACAACAATTCTGCAGATCACAATGATATTGTATATCGGTTTAGAGGATAAAGAAGGAAAATCGCAAACTTTACATTATGGAAACCGACTAAGAAGTTGTTAATTTCTGTATGAATACAACATGTATAATGGTAGAACATTAATTCCGCAACATTTTCACTGAAAACACCTTCAAAAAGTTCTGAGAAAAGATCAAAAAAGCAAATAAAAGCACACGCGCCATGGTGGAATCCTGTGGTGTTTGTTGGTTGTACCAAAAATTAAGAAAAAACTTTTATCAAAACGCCATGTTTTCAACGGTGCCCGTTTGAATGTAAGATTTTGTCATATACGAAGATTCTTTTAAATAGCACTCACAAAAATGTGCGCATCTACGGTATGATCGTTTAAACCTGTCACTTTTTTCCCGGAATACAGAACATGCGAATATATCGGGCTGGGTAAAATCAAACAATCAATTATTCATGGAACGCCGATTCCGCTCTTTCTTCTTTCCTTTGTATTTTGCGAAAAAAATGACAGGTTCAAACGAACATGCCATGCCGAGGGCCTGACGTCCTGAATGTTGACCATTTTCTCAGTTTGTTTGGATCCATTCAGATCCACACCTGCGCACCATTTTTTATGAGCGTTAAGCATCACCAAATACTGCTTCATGAATGCGCCTTACGTAAGAAAATGCACATACAATGTAGACTTTAAACCAAAACTTAACAAAGGAACAGCGTGTTTATCATCAATATTCGTCAAACAGCCGAATCCTTGAGCATCAACATCGGTTCGCACAGTGTGTCGTCGTCGTCGTCGAGTTCGTTCATGTTGAGCACCTCTTCCAGGAGCTCCTCAGACGACTCTTCAGTGATCGTGCTCTCCGTCGCTGGTTTCACCCGTCGCAGTACAATGTCCAGACGGTCGGACGCCGACAACAACAATGGCACTGCCGAGATACAGTCGAGACTGTCCATACGGGTACCGTTCACCTGCGTGATTGGTGTTGTCGCTGTTTAGTGAAGAATTATTTCAACGTTTCCGGTTGAAATGACGTCGCGTCATTTGCTTTGAAAGCGCTAGCTTGTCATTTACAGGCAACGGAGATTCAGTTTGGTTCTTTTCTTTGCCGAAAGGAAGGAAAGGATTGCCGAAACAAGAAAGTCTCTCGTTGCTGTCCAGGACAAGCATATGTTTCAGAGCACATGACGTCATTGCGGTCATGGCACGTTTGAGAAAGGAAGCTATACTTTGCCATTTCGCAACATAACCGGCAGCATCTAGCGAACCAAGAGCTATCCAACAATGTGCTGAACTTTCTAGCTAATTTATTTCCTTACTGGACCGAGAAGACAATGGTAGTTTCAGTTTCTCTTTGCCTGTTCGTTCGGGTTGCGGCCGTTTCGAGAGCAATTAGCATTTCAAAATTCATGATTCAAAACAATTCAAAATTCACTGATACCGTGACAATCTTATCGAGCGGTCGCATGACGCCGGCCTGCGCGGCCGGGCCGCCCGGTCGGATCTTGTTCACATAGACGCCCTTGTTCGAGATGCCGTCCGACACGGAGAAGCCGAAGTCGTTATAATCGGCGTCCTTGTACAGGGTGACGCGAATCTCGGTCACGTTTCCGTCGGCATTGTTGCCAGCGGTGGCGCAGCGACCGACGGCGGCGCCGTTTGCCGACTGCTGTTGGTGTCCGCGTTTGAAGGACGCCGACGCCTGCTGTGTGTCGTCGTCGTCGTCGCGCAGCGGTGGCGAGGCCGCGTTCAAGATCTCACCGTACGACTTCAGGTGCAGCGTCGTTGTGGCGCTGCTTCCGGCGGCAGGGTTGCTGTTGCTGTTGTTGTTGTTGGCGACCGGATACGGTGGCTTTGGCGGTGGCACCGGCGCTGGTTGCCGTCGCCGCTGCTGATGATGAGGATGACCGAACGAAGCCGAGTGAGTCGCCGGCTCGCTGGACGACTTCTCAGAGGAATTGTCGGACAACGACAACGACGAACTGCGGTTATTCGTCGTTGACGCTGCTGCAGTGTCGCGGCTGGTGAGGTGGATCGACTGCGATGGTGGCGGCATCGTGAGACCGGCGGTGCTGGAGTATGGGTGTCTGCAGAGAGAAAAAAGGATTGAGCGCGGTCTTGATTGGTATGACCTATTTTTTCAAACGTGTCCCACTGAAATGACGTCGTGTGCCGCCAAACATGCTCTTGTCGTTCACAGCAAACCAGACATTCCGTTTAGCCGATTTCTTCCCGTAAACAAATGGTGAATAACGAATCGGTCACACGAAGGTGACATTTTAGTGCCTGTACTTTGACAAACCGGCGTTTTTAAAGCAAATGACGTCATTTTAATTCGGACACGTTTGAATAAATCCACAATATTGAAACACTTTGATTGACTGAACGGTGGCAATGGATGTAGAGTGCGGGAGACTGTTGGAGTTTGCATTTGGAAACAGCCTAATTTTGCGTCGTCGTGTTTGTGGTAAAAAAATGCTGGCCGCTAGGGACAAGTATCCAGGTTTATCCAGGAAGATTGTAGTTGAATGCTGTAGTTGAAATCCAAACACCGCATTTGTGGCTACCTGTGTTTTCCTTGCTTGCAACTCCAATCAACTCCAATACCGTGTTCTTTCTTGAATCGCGATAAGATATACCGTACCTCAAGATCGTGTTCGTGACGGGAAACGGCGCGGGAGCGACGGGCATCGATGACGAAGCAGCCGTGAAGCTGGTGCTCATCGGATGTTGCTGTTGGCTGCGATGGTTCGGCGTGGAGGTTGCTGTGACGACGGTGATCGGGGTTACCGCAGAGGACGTCTCGTACGTTGAGCCCGCCGGCCTGCACTGCGCCCCGTGGTCGCACACGGGCACCGAACCGCCCATGATCGACTCCTCCAGGCGTCGCAGCATCTCCGACTCGCCGACCGTCTCCAGAGCCTCCAGTATGCGAACCCTGCAGGAATGGAGAGTGAAAAAAAACGAACTGGTGAAATTTTCGCCATACACTGAATGCCGTTCTCACGTGTTGGCGTTTGGGAAAAAACTGGAAGACAAAAAAGACTTATACAGTATGGCCGAACAAATGAGGCATCACTGCTTTGGCTGGAACCAGGGTGTTTCCTCCCACCCCCAAAATTTTTTGTTGCGATTTCAGGGGCTGAAACCGTGTCAGAAAGGGGGTTTTCGGGTACGCTGAGTTCAAAAATCTTATTTAGAAGTTTGTCCGACGCTTTTATTGTGCCCTAAACGCGTATGCCATGGGGATGAGGAGGGAAAATTCCTTGATAATTAAATTTAAATAAAAAAAACGCGTCACAAAAAACCTGAAATCCTGTTACAAATACAAATCAAGGTAGCTGAGTCCGAATATGACGTTTATTTTTTTTATACGAATTACTCCGCGCCCTAAAAGCGGCCTCTATAAGGACGAAAAGGGAAAAAATTTAAAAAAATCGGAAACTAGTCAAAAAAATTTGAAAAACAAGCCATAAACACAAATCAAGATTGCTGAGTCCGCATATGACGTTTATTTTGCCATACGAATTACTCCGCACCCTAAAAACGGCCTCTATAGGGACGGAAAGGGAAAAAAATTGAAAAAAATTGGAAACTAGTCAAAAAAATCTGAAAACTAAGCCATAAACACAAATCGAGGTCGCTGAGTCCGAATATGACGTTTATTTTTTTATAAGAATTACTCCGCACCCTAAAAATGGTCTCTATAGGGACGGAAAGAGAAAAAATTTGAAAAAATTGGAAACTAGTCAAAAAAATCTGAAAACTAAGCCATAAACACAAATCAAGGTCGCTGAGTCCGAATATGACGTTTATTTTGCTATACGAATTACTCCGCACCGTAAAAACAGCCTATATAGGAACGAAAAGGAAAAAAGTTAAAACTAGTCAAAAAAATCTGAAAACTAAAACATAAACACAAATCGAGGTCGCTGAGTCCGAATATGACGTTTATTTTGTCATACCAATTACTCCGCACCCTAAAAACGGTTTTTGTAGGGACGAAAAAAAATTTAGGGCGCGGAGTAATTCGTATGGCAAAATCAACGTCATATTCGGACTCAGCGACCTCGATTTGTGTTTATGGCTTAGTTTTCAGATTTTTTTGACCAGTTTCCAATTTTTTCAAATTTTCTCCCTTTCCGTCCATATAGAGGCCGTTTTTAGGGTGCGGAGTAATTCGTATGGCAAAATCAACGTCATATTCCGACTCAGCGATCTCGATTTGTGTTTATGGCTTAGTTTTCAGATTTTTTGACTAATTTCTTATTTTTTTAAATTTTTTTCCTTTTCGTTCCTATATAAACCGTTTTTAGGGTGCGGAGTACTTCGTATGGCAAAATAAACGTCATATTCGGACTCAGCGACCTCGATTTGTGTTTATGGCTTAGTTTTTAGATTTTTTCCCTTTCCGTCCCTATAGAGGCCGTTTTTAGGGTGCGGAGTAATTCGTATAAAAAAATAAACGTCATATTCGGACTCAGCGACCTCGATTTGTGTTTATGGCTTAGTTTTCAGATTTTTTTGAGTAGTTTCCAACTTTTTCAAATTTTTCCCCTTTCCGTCCCTATAGAGGCCGTTTTTAGGGTGCGGAGTAATTCGTATGGCAAAATCAACGTCATATTCGGACTCAGCGACCTCGATTTGTGTTTATGGCTTAGTTTTCAAATTTTTTTGACTAGTTTCCAATTTTTTCAAATTTTTTCCCTTTCCGTCCCTATAGAAGCCAATTTTAGGGTGCGGAGTAATTCGTATAGCAAAATAAACGTCATATGCGGACTCAGCAATCTTGATTTGTGTTTATGGCTTATTTTTCAAATTTTTTTGACTAGTTTCCGATTTTTTTAATTTTTTTCCCTTTTCGTCCCTATAGAGGCCGCTTTTAGAGCGTGGAGTAATTCGTATAAAAAAATAAACGTCATATTCGGACTCAGCTACCTTGATTTGTATTTGTAACAGGATTTCAGGTTTTTTGTGACGCGTTTTTTTATTTAAATTTAATTATCAAGGAATTTTCCCTCCTCATCCCCATGGCATACGCGTTTAGGGCACAATAGAAGCGTCGGGCAAACTTCTAAATAAGATTTTTGAACTCAGCGTACCCGAAAACCCCCCTTCTGTCACGGTTTCAGCCCCTGAAATCGCAACAAAAAATTTTGGGGGTGGGAGGAAACACCCTGGCTGGAACAAATGAGGCACTGCTTGTCTTCTCAATGCGGCACCAGTTGCAGCCTAGGACGTCAGGTTTTTTCAGGAATGCCAGATTTTCTTCAAGTCGTGTGTGTCCAAGAGATAAAAAACGACATGGACAACAATCTCAAAAAATAGTGAGTAGTTTATATTTTTATTTTGGCTCTAGTAATAGTAAACTGTCTCTGTTTTTTTCTGCGTGAGCGTCTCACCAGTCCTCCTTCGCGGACGCGTTCGGTCCGACCGTCTGCTGGCAGGCGCACTGGCAGAACGGGTCGCCAGACGAGGACGAGCCCGCAGTGGCGGCGGTGGTGGCGGTGGCGGTTGGCGCGGTCGAATGCAGAAGATGCCCGCAGTTGCCCGGAGTGGTTGCTGCGACCGCCGACGTCAAGTTCGTGCCCCGCTCGGACGACCCGAGTCCGGAGTCGCCGCAGCCGAGGTCGGAAGCGGAATGCGGCTCGGAGGCGCTCGACGTCGACGCCGCGAACTCGACGACCGCACCGACGGACGAGCACGCCGATTGGTGCGCTTGTGCGTGCGCGTGTTGTTGATGTGCGGGTGGTGGTGCTGCGGGATGCGGCGTGGCACTGCTTTTTGACACGCCACTCCCGGTCACTCGTTGCACTTGAACGCTCAATTGTTCCGCTGTAAAGGCAAACGGCACGGTGGAGTGACACGGCTAGTGAGACGAAACACACGATGAAACGCAATATTATTATTATGAAATCGACGTTCGAAAACGAAGGCGATCAAGAAAAATTTCAAGGCACCCGCGCGACACGACGTGGGCACCCGCGGGTGTATACATTGCCGCAAATATCGATAGTTTCGACAAACGCATCAGCACGCACCACACGGTTGCGCGAGTAACCAAGGCATAATGGAGGGGTGTACCAAGGATCGGGTGAAAATCAGTAAACATAACCGCTTCTCCCGGCTTTCTTGCAGACCAAAAAAAACAACAAATCAAGAAGCAAAGACGAGTCATGCGTGTCCACCGAAAACGTACAGAAGTCGCCAGCGCGTGTTGAAGAGCATTTCGGACCAATGGTGGCGTAGCCGCCAATTGACGTCGACGCAGCGTGCACGTGGTGCAACTGGTCGGACACTGGCGACTCATCCAACGAGTCCACGGCGCTGTCGATGCTCTGCACCGGGGTGCCCATTTTGCACTGCAAATGTCTGTTGTTGTTGTTATTGCTGTTGTTGTTTTTCGTTTCGGGACGTGTTGTGAAATTTCATTGTCTCTTTTCCGCACAAACGGCTGCGCGATATGAAATTTTAACTCCATTGATTGTTCCATTGATTGACATTTGGTTTCAGTTGATTGTACAAACACGCTAGGCTAAAAAACGCTTCAGCGTTCCACAATCACTGCTCCTTTGTCAAACTTATGTCAACCCACCATAGTACATAAGCTTGTCACTTATCACAAGAAAGTCTCTTCTAAGAAAGTGGAAAACAAATTTCAAAAAAAAAATCAGAAAGCACCCCTTCATTTGAGACCTACGTTCAGCGCATCGCCCGACGTTGGTCGTGCTTCGATAAACGCATGCCCACTGGTGCGTTTCTGCTGCTGGCATGTGCTCGTCACCGCCGTGGTGTGGTTGCAAACGCGCTTATTCGTGCCGCCTGCAGTCAGAATACAGCGAAAATAAATAATGAAAAACACCAATAAACAAAACTTTCAACAAACGTTCAGTTTGTTCGTTATAGTTTGTGCACATCAGTCACGTGACAATTTGTCGATCAGCCAATTAGCTGTTCGACATTTTGTTAAGCTTTTTGTTGGCATGTGCACTGGCTTTGTATAATCGTTTACTCAGGCAATATCGTCGTTGTTCCAAAATCGGGTATTTTGACACTTATGTACTGGGAATAGTTTCCGTGACAGATGATAGAGTGTTACTTCTTTGATAATGTGTCAGAGAGACTGTGGAAAGTGTTTTGACCAGTGCCAAAATTGATGATTCCAAAACTGACGCGTTGGTTTTTTACCTCCGAAAAGAAATTATCTAAAAATGCGTGAGACGCATATAAAAGGAGGAATATGGCCTTGTGTAAGCAGTGAAAGACTTGGCTCGACAACGCTTTTCAAGTCTCTGATGTGGTACACACGGATACAAGTACATAAGAGTCATATTTTTGCGCCGTTTATTTATGATTTCGGTTGCACATGGCAACCCTCGTGCTTTGTATTGTAGACAAATGACCTTTCACATTTGCGGATTTCGGGCATTTAGCGACCACTAAAACTACTAAAATAACAATCAGACTTTAGCTCGCTGACACTGGTTTGTTCAGGACAAATTGTATCGCAGAAGCATTGCGGAACGCAAGGTCTCCTGTGGCAAAGGCAATGACTCACGGGACAGACGGTTTATCCTGCCACACTAGTTGAAGGTGACACCGGTAAAAAAGGTGAAAATCAACGGAAGACAACTCCTTTTTGTCACTGGTGCTGGTGTGTACACAGCGGTGCGTACGTTAACAACAACGAAAAAGCTACATGCAACAATGTTTTGCAATCTCTAATTTTTCTGTTTTTGCACAGAATTTACAGAATTTCGCACATGGCGTGATTTTAGATTAAATCGAAGAGAACAATTAAAAAATAACTTCAAAGTTTTACGCTTTTCAGCAAAACGAAAACGAAAACGAAAACTTTCGGATTCGCTGCCCTCCGGGGATATAGCGACCGCAGGCCACCGAAACCGAAATCGGGCTAAGATCACTGGTGCCCCCAGGACAGAGCGGGGCTTAGAGGCTGCCCCCCTCACATGCCGAGGGTATTGGTTCCACGTGATGGTGAGCCGTCCATTCCCCAATCCCACCGGAGTTTGGTACCTTCGGGTTTCCGGAATCGGTGGGGGGCGTGCTTCAAAAAAAAAAAAAACGCGGCGCAAAAATATGACCCTTATGTACTTGTATCCGTGTGTACCACATCAGAGACTTGAAAAGCGTTGTCGAGCCAAGTCTTTCACTGCTTACACAAGGCCATATTCCTCCTTTTATATGCGTCTCACGCATTTTTAGATAATATTCTGACTTTTACATAAGCCCCGAAGGTCGGACCAAAATCACAATTCGTTGGTCACACATTCTTCTAAACCCCAGACAACTCAGGTTTTTCATTTTTCGTTTTTTAGGCCGATTTCTCCTATGCCATTTCTACGGCCGATTCCCCAAAATCGTCACGATTCAGTACCTAGAATCGCTCACAAAAGAAAAACTGACCCAAAAGCCGTGATCGGCGTAATGAATTACCATGGAAAACACCGTTTTCTTGTTTTTCATTTCTGGACCGGTTTCGCTAAATTCCACGGCCGATTCACCATAAATCGTCACGATTCAGCATCTAGAGTTGCTCACACAAGAAAACTAACCCAAAATCCGTGATCAGCACATTGAATTACCCTGGAAAAACCGTTTTCTCGTTTTTCATTTCTGGACCGATTTCGCCAATTTCCACGGCCGATTCGCCCGAAATCGTCACGATTCAGTATCTAAAGTTGCTCACGTAAGAAAACTAACCCAAAATTCGTGATCAGCGGATTGAATTACCCTGGAAAACACCCTTTTCTTGTTTTTCGTTCCTGGACCAATTTCGCCAACTTCCACGGCCGATTCGCCCGAAATCGTCACGATTCAGCATCTAGAGTTGCTCACGTAAGAAAACTAACCCAAAATTCGTGATCAGCGCATTGAATTACCCTGGAAAACACCCTTTTCTTGTTTTTCGTTTCTGGACCGATTTCGCCAACTTCCACGGCCGATTCGCCCGAAATCGTCACGATTCAGCATCTAGAGTTTCTCACGTAAGAAAACTAACCCAAAATTCGTGATCAGCGCATTGAAATACCCTGGAAAACACCCTTTTCTTGTTTTTCGTTTCTGGACCGATTTCGCCAACTTCCACGGCCGATTCGCCCGAAATCGTCACGATTCAGCATCTAGAGTTGCTCACGTAAGAAAACTAACCCAAAATCCGTGATCAGCGCATTGAATTACCCTGGAAAACACCCTTTTCTTGTTTTTCGTTTCTGGACCGATTTCGCCAACTTCCACGCCCGATTCGCCCGAAATCGTCACGATTCAGCGTCTAGAGTTGCTCACGTAAGAAAACTAACCCAAAATTCGTGATCAGCGGATTGAATTACCCTGGAAAACACCCTTTTCTTGTTTTTCGTTTCTGGACCAATTTCGCCAACTTCCACGGCCGATTCGCCCGAAATCGTCACGATTCAGCATCTAGAGTTGCTCACGTAAGAAAACTAACCCAAAATTCGTGATCAGCGCATTGAATTACCCTGGAAAACACCCTTTTCTTGTTTTTCGTTTCTGGACCGATTTCGCCAACTTCCACGGCCGATTCGCCCGAAATCGTCACGATTCAGCATCTAGAGTTTCTCACGTAAGAAAACTAACCCAAAATTCGTGATCAGCGCATTGAAATACCCTGGAAAACACCCTTTTCTTGTTTTTCGTTTCTGGACCGATTTCGCCAACTTCCACGGCCGATTCGCCCGAAATCGTCACGATTCAGCATCTAGAGTTGCTCACGTAAGAAAACTAACCCAAAATCCGTGATCAGCGCATTGAATTACCCTGGAAAACACCCTTTTCTTGTTTTTCGTTTCTGGACCGATTTCGCCAACTTCCACGCCCGATTCGCCCGAAATCGTCACGATTCAGCGTCTAGAGTTGCTCACGTAAGAAAACTAATCCAAAATTCGTGATCAGCGGATTGAATTACCCTGGAAAACAGCCTTTTCTTGTTTTTCGTTTCTGGACCGATTTCGCCAATTTCCACGGCCGATTCGCCCAAAATCGTCACGATTCAGCATCTAGAGTTACTCACGTAAGAAAACTAACCCAAAATTCGTGATCAGCGCATTGAATTACCCTGGAAAACACCCTTTTCTTGTTTTTCGTTTCTGGACCGATTTCGCCAATTTCCACGGCCGATTCGCCCAAAATCGTCACGATTCAGCATCTAGAGTTACTCACGTAAGAAAACTAACCCAAAATTCGTGATCAGCGCATTGAATTACCCTGGAAAACACCCTTTTCTTGTTTTTCGTTTCTGGACCGATTTCGCCAACTTCCACGGCCGATTCGCCCGAAATCGTCACGATTCAGCATCTAGAGTTGCTCACGTAAGAAAACTAACCCAAAATTCGTGATCAGCGCATTGAATTACCCTGGAAAACACCCTTTTCTTGTTTTTCGTTTCTGGACCGATTTCGCCAACTTCCACGGCCGATTCGCCCGAAATCGTCACGATTCAGCATCTAGAGTTGCTCACGTAAGAAAACTAACCCAAAATCCGTGATCAGCGCATTGAATTCCTACGGACTAGACCTTTTCCTATTATTTTTAGTAGCACAGAAACAATTTGTAAGAGTGAAAAACTGATACCCAGTCAAAATGCTACGAACTTTCAAAAAATGCACAATTTTAACTTAAAAAAGTGCCCGGGCAAAAAAATAAACCAAATTTTTAAAATCTTCGGATGAAATTGCCCCAGGAATCTTTTTTATTCGACTGTGAAGGTGTCGTAGCTAAAAATTGAAAGGGCGAACACTTGAAACCAGGAAAAATCCTTTGAAATTTAAAAAATGCCAAAATTTTGCCTCAAACAAGGGTTGGGGCAAAAAATTAACCTGATTTTCAAAAATTTCAGATGAAATTACCCTAGGAAACTTTTTTGTTGGACTCTGAAAGTGTCGCAGGTAAAAATTGAAAGGGCGAACACTTGAAACCAGGTAAAAACCCTTCGATTTTTGAAAAATGCCCAATTTTTTACCCAAAAAAGGGGTCGGGGCAAAAAATTAACCCAATTTTCAAAATCTCCAGGTGGAATTACCCCAGGAAACATTTTTGTTCGACTGTGAAAGTGTCCCAGGTAAAAATTGAAAGGGCGAACACATATGATTACATACCAGAAAAAAAAATACCAAGGAAAATAAGTAACACTGTTTTCAGAATAGGTTTTTCGTCTCTACAGCGCATGAAAAGTAGTCCGATGAAAATTTTTTCGCGGCTCAGAACACAACTTTGGGTGTTCGTTTCGTGTGCACCAGAGCAGCTTTGTAGCTTATAGTATGCTCGCTGCACGCAGCGAGCAATTTTGGAAAAAGCGCGCTGGGGTATAACGGCTCATATAATGCGTGATGCGCTGTCCGCTCGCTGGCGCTCGCTCGCGCATCCGCATGATTATTGATTGACACGAACCTATACAGTCCAACTGTAAATTAGATGCAATTCGCTGATTGGCTGCGGTTGCGCAGACACCGTAAAGAGTGATGCATGCATTCGGTGCTGCGGAGGCGCGGTGTCATTCCTGCACATGGAATGCATACGCCACACTGCATCACATGCACGTGTGTGCGCAACCAAACCAACCAATCAGCTATTTGTAGTATATAATTCACAGATGGACTGTAGTCAGCAAGCGCCGAACAGAAAAAAAATGCAGTGAAAAAGATTTTCTTTTCACATGACAAAAAACCGACAGAAAAAACCTGGCCGCATTTTCTGATGCTCAGCTTCACGATCTCACCGCCGCGATGCAGCAGACGCACGGCCTCCTCGACGGTGCACGTGTCAAGTGGGATGTTGTCGATCGCCAGCATGCGGTCGCCCGCCGATAGACTGCCGCAGCTGTGTACAATGCAAAAAATACGTTGTTGGATTTTCAAGTGTTTCGAGTTTACGATTTTATTTTCATACTATTGTGATTCGAGTCTGAACAAACAGTGGGATAAAATATGGTTGGAGAGAAATTGAATTGAAATGGGCAATAGATGAAATGAAACAATGTAAATGGGCACAAATGGTAAAAAAATGGGACAATATGGGCAAAACACGTACGCATAAATAAAAACGGGAGAGCTAAAAAATTCCACTTCCGTTTCCGTTTCTTTCTCCGTTTCTGTTTCCACTTGCGCTTCCGAACTTTCTATCAAAAGTTTAAAATGAATACCTGACCAGTGCTCAGATACTGAATTGAGATAGTTTCGATAAAATTTTCGGAAACCGAAACGGGGAAATTGTATTTTTAGCGTGCAGAATGGGCAAAATTAGCCGACCGTTGCGCGACGGAGCCGGTTCGAATGTCCGAAATGACGACCGGTTCACCCTTCTGACCCTGCTGATTGCCGGTGATGACGATGCCGAGGTTCTGCGCCCGCTTCGCCAGTTTCACCGTGAATATGCCGCTTGACGGCAGCACCGTTTCTGAACGCCAGAGAACGCAATAAAACACATGATAATTTTGAAATAGGAATTTGAAAAGCAGAACAATATTTCATAAAAAGGATCAGAAAGTGCCGCTGCATCGTATAAGACTCCAGGAATCGACGATTCATAAACACCGACCAATGACATCGAACTCTACGGTCAACGTCAGAGGACTGGCGGCGTGTCTTATTCGATACATCGCTTCCTCGACGCTTCCATTCGTCGTGCACCAGTCGTTTATGGCCAGAATGCGGTCGCCCACTTGCAGCACGCCACATCTGCGCAACCGGAATGTGTGGTGGCGTTGGTTGGTTACTCGATAAAACGTTTTTTCCCATTGAGTCGCAAGGACAGAGCGTGATACTGGGATTAGGGTGCATGGTAATGGCCGTTGTCCTAACCACTAATTCTCTGTTCCGATTCGAAGGATGTGAGCATTGATCTTTCCATGCCACGTCGAAGCGGTTCCCAAAAAGTAGTCTTGAAAAACTGGGAACTGTTTCGAACTGTGGAAACAGTTTTTTTCACCTGACTGGAATTAGAACAGAAATGCATTGCAGTTCGTTTATTAATGGTGTTGAGAGAAGGACGAAAAAATACAGAGATAGACGAATGGACAACGAACGAACAACCCGAATGAGTGGTGGTGGCTATATCAGAGAGAAGGACGAAAAAATACAGAGATAGACGAATGGACAACGAACGAACAACCCGAATGAGTGGTGGTGGCTATATCAAACTAAAAACAGAAAAAAACCGAAATGCCCCAAAAAACCAGAAAAAAACCCGAAATACCCAAAAAACCAGCAAAAAAAACTCATCAACAAACTTCTCAGCAGGACTGGCCCGTTCAATGTACGAGATGAACATCGGCGGCTGCAGTCGGCGTTGTGCGTCGTCGGGCGTCGCCTGCTGGCGGTGCAGCAGCAGACCGAAGCCGCCGCGGGCGTACGACTGCAGGACGACCTCCATGAGCTCGCTGTGACACACCTGACCGCACGGCGCACCGCTGACGCACGCGCTCACCGAGCCTGTGCGCACGATCGATTTCGCAATAATTCACACTCGACCACTCTTAGTCATAGGATATACGCTAATTGGCTGGTGAGCACACGTGATGCAGGACAGACTCCGCCTCCACAGAGTGGTGTCTGCACAGGAAGCATGCGTCACACGTGCATCACCAGCCAGAACCAGCTGATTGCCTATAATTTTAGAGTTCGACTGTACTGTGTGGTCAAAAATAAGTGGATACGAGTTTACGGCGGAACGAAAGGTGTCGCTTTCTCAAAAGACGCATAACGCAAGCACGCACGAATCCAGAATAATTATTTTGTTCATAATCAATCGCTTTTTTCATTTGGTTAAAGATCTGGTTTTTCCACTATCCGTTCTTATTTTAATTGCAAATCTTCTTTTTGACATTGAAAAAGTCTATATGTACATTATGTGTGTATTTACTTGCACCCATTAAAAATGTCTTCAAAAAAGCTAATTCATCACTCACTGACTGATGCAATGCCGACAATGCCCGTATGGTGGAAACATAGTTTGAACATAATTAGACCGGATGCAAAATTGTAGAATGGAAAGCTTCAAATTCGAGAATTTCTTTTGGTTGGCGTTTGTATCGATATCAAAAATTGTTTCGGCCTGATGCAAAGAGCCGCATTTTTCTGTCTGGGGAGCGATGCTGCAAATCGAGCAATCAAGTAACCACATAATCAGACAACCGAAAAAATCAGTAGTGGTAGTTTGAAAACAACAAAAAAAGAAAATCTCTCGAAAACGGCAGCCATTAAAAAACATGCGCACCGAATTTTTAAAATTTATTGTTCTAGAACGCGTGGATATCCCAAAAAAGTTTTCAGAAAAAACCGCACACACACACACACACGAACGGCGCTACACAGAATGCAGTGAAAAAGACGTAAAATGCGACCAAACGGAACGTGATTTACAACTACAACGTGTGAATGGCATTACAAAATGAAAATGAATAGAAAAACAGAATTTTTGAGAAACGCGGCATTTTTTCAGCGCTCAGCTCAAAAATGCTGCGGAGCACTCAATTAACTACCGTAAACTGAAATGCATTTTTTGTGATTCGGAAAAAAATATCCGCGTCGTGTCTCAGTGAGCCAGCCACATGTGCGCGAAAGATGTGCGCCAAATTCTTAACCGAGCGGAACAGCGCATAAGTTTCAAAGGTTCCGACAATGATAATTGTCGTAAATCAAAAGCAAATTTGGCCTTAAAAATGAAAAAAACCGACATTTCAAAATTTGAAAATGGTCCGGATAGTAATTGGAACAAGTGTAACAAATGGTAGGGTCATCCAATAATGCAATAGCGGGCACTTGAAATTTTTTTTGCTAGACTTCAAGTAGCGAGAGAGTGGCGATTTACTGGACTGGAGAACAACAGACATTACAGGGAAAAGTATCACAATATATAGGATATCACGCACAATTATACATAATTACAGCCAGATAATTACAATAATCGCCCATCATCAACTCTAGAATTGTTCCCATGAAAGATACAATGCACAGTTGTTCTGATACGCGCATTTGTGGTCCTATTTCAAGCGGATTTTGACTTTTGACTTCAAGCGGATAAAACTTTTGATTTCCAAAACAGTTTCCAATTAATTCCAAGACCAGGTGAGCTTCGAGATAGAGGTTTTTCAGTTCAAAGGCCAAACTAATAAAAACGAACTAGACGAAGCAAGAATAATTCCGAAATACTAAAGCAACCAATCAGCTGGAAGCATACAAAAATGGGCCCGTAATAAATAACAACCAAATTACATACAATGTACACCACCCATACAGGTCAACAGCGACTTGCTCGTAAATCCCCTAAAGTGTGCTTGTCTTAAAAGCTGTGTGTCCGCTAATTGATGAGCAAAAGATATTGCTCTTTAAAAACTGAAAGCAGAGAGAATTTAGCGCAATCTTGCTAGAAAATGATAAAAAAGTGGCTACACGCCCAAGGAAGGCGAACGAAACGAAAAGTTTTCACATCCGCTCCGGCATATCTGAGAAATGAGCAACCTTGATAATGTCAAAAAGGTGTGCCAGATGAAATTTCACGCAAAGACGTGCGTGTAGAATACAGCACAAGAGCACAGCTGTTGAACTTCAAGGACCCCGAACAATCCAAATCTCAGAAGTTACCGGGGGCGCAAAATTGTGCCGAGGTTGCATAGATTTTTGATTATAACATTGTTTACGACGGTGTATAACGGCGAAAACGCATAACTAGAAAAGCGCATACATTCTTGTTGACGCATCAATCACAAAAAAAGATAAATATCACGCTGCCACACCTTTGCTGGTAGCTCTCCGCTGATTGGCGGCATTCAAATGACACGAGATGGCGCACAGCCAATGAGTGTTTCGGGTTTAATGATGGTGAAACGTAAAAGTGAACAACAAAAAGTTTGCCAATGCGGTGTCACGACGACCAGCTATGACACATACCGGTGTCCCATGGCTTAGAAAGCACATTATACTACATGCCTCTTTTGCTCTAATTTTCCAAAATTTTGAAATATACGGCCAAACTGCAAGATTGCGCACGAAGCACTCCAGTGTCAATGTTTGGTTGCTGCGGAATAAAGTTTCTCCTTTTTTCAAACGGCATCCATGAAAATAAGTAAAAATAAGTATTAATACGTGGATGGCGTTGAGGGTTAAAAAAGGCCTCGCTTTATACAGCAAATGATCCATAACAACATGTCACGGTACATCTTACGGCACAGTGGACACAACATAAACACAGTTTATTGGTGCATAATTTCGTAGTTTCATTCAAAACTTTTGCAACAAGCGCGTGGCCATGGAAAGCGGGAGAAGGTGGATTTTTTGACAAAACACAACATATAATGTGCAATATGCCCTTTTGTGGGCAACGCCAACATTTTTAGTTGGTTGCAGCCCATAAACTACCGTACACGGTAATTTTACCAAATTATGATTAAAATTTTCAAAAAATGGTTCATATAGAGCAATCACATTATCCACTACAACGAAAAATTTCACCATGAAAAAATAAATACTGAAACCCACAAGAAATTACCCTCGTTGTAATGCATGTGCGCTAGATCGCATCGAGACCAGGTGCAGTAGCTACCGTAGTCAGGGTGTGTCCGAAACGTGGCATCAAAACACAGTGCTCATTTGTGTGATATCGAGTGTGTATAGAAAGACAGATTGAATATATTGCCTCGTTTCCCCGGGTGTCACTTTTCAAAACTTTTGCAGTGCATAAACTCAGAGGCCATAACATATGCGGGTGCTAGGCGCACACTGCTTTGGCCGTATTGTTATGGGCGCTCGCAAAGAAAGCGGCAAAAAGAAAAACGTTTTTACACGCTTCCAGGCGAATCGAATTTTGAAGAAATACAGGGTGCGCACCAAAAGTTCTGAATGGATCTCATTTTTGGTGATAAAACTGATTAAATTACATAAGTAGCCACAGTGGGACCCCAATTTTCAAAACAATCATTGTGACTATTAATCGGGGCGTTTCAAAAAATAACACCTAAAAATGAACCACGATACACTCACAATCGCCAAAACTGAAGAAGGCAAACTGAGATCGCTGAAATGAGAATGCAAAATGGGTGACGTTTGCACTGCTCATCATTCTACCTCAAATATTCATATCTCACATCTCATTTTTTAGTTCAACTTTTCTGAACTATCGTGCGCGCGCAAGGTTCTGTTCAGTATCGAACACGCCACTTGTTTACACACACACACATGCGACACACCCTGTGTGGCCTCATTATTAGTGATCCGGGCCGGTCATATATCTCGGCTGTGTGTTCATTTACACGTTGTTATCGTTGATGGCCGACCGAGGCCAGGGCCAGCGCGCGAGCCGTTCTCAGTTTTTTTTCCAGGCCGGCGTGATTTTCATTTCAAAAAAGTCTCGCCTCCTCTTTTTCTAATTGATGATGATGAAACACAATCTGTACGGTCGCAGCTGCAGAGATGTGGAGACTACAGAAAAACAACCGATTTTTATGTGTAAAAAAATAAACTGTGGTCAGCTCTCAAGCTTTGTTTATTCGACACCTCTGCCGTCGATAATTCGATCTACAACTGTACATTTGAATTTTAAATTATCCCTTCCGTTTATCCTATCCCTTTTTAAATTACCGTATTACCTCTATTAACCCCCCCCCCCAAAATTAACCCCCCCCCCCAAAAATAAACCCCCACCCCCTCGACAAGTTTCCAAATAATCCCCCCCAAAAATAATCCCCCATGGGGGATTATTGAAACCTGTTTGAGACACATCCCCAGCGAATTCAGTGGCTGGTTGCAGTGAAAATGATGAAATTGTGCTACCAAAGGCCCCAAATGGATGAGTTAACGGTAATTTCATTACAAAAGGCTGTTGTAAAAAAATTCTATGTAGAGTAGAAGTTTCTGCGACTTCCTTCGTGCCATGGAAGGTATTTTTGCCATTTTGCCCACTCCTAAAAATGGTTTCCAAATAAACCCCCCCCCCCCCAAAAAATAAAGCCCCCCCCCAAAAATAAACCCCCACCCCCAGAAGTCGCTGAAGAAATAAACCCCCATGGGGGTTTATTAGAGGTAATACGGTATTGACAGTGTAACCACAACCCTGCCAAATGCAGTCAGAGACAAAAATGAAGCACTGAACTTTTACATTTAAAAAAAATTCATGTAGAGATCCCTCCAACGCCGCCACTGTCCGTGTGTGCCAAGTGTGACACTATGCATTCGAACCACAAAGGGTTGCTGAAGTTTGTGCCGAAATTGTCAAGCAACATTGTTTTTTTCTGCCACACAGTGGCCGCAAGAAGAGTCAATCAATTTTTTTTCTGTTGTGATATCTTCCTGATGGAATATAGACTGCTTTTTCGCAGAATGTGTCTGCTTTTTTTCGAACTGCTGGATTGATTGGAAACCAATGGTCGCGTGTCGAAATTTCGTTGTTTTTAAACTTTTGTTGACAGTCGTGCGTGCATATCTGTTGTTGCTGTCAATAAGTTGTCTATTTGTGTGAAAAGAATCTGAGGCTAACAGAGCGTTGGAAGTGTGCTATGTGCAGAAAAGCAGAAAAACGTGTTGTTTGTATCTGGTGGCTGATTATCTCACCATATTATGTAGATGTACGCAGTGGTTTGACAAAGCAGGAAGTTTAGTCGGTAATTTGTGCCAGCCTCAACCAATCATGATGGATTCACATGTGGACTGTGGAGTGGGCGACTCTGTGCGTTGTTGTGTGTGGATTCTCGCAAAAATATTTTGACGTGGCGTAAAGGTTTTGTTTTGTCGCTCCAAAATGTAATGTGAGGGATCCAAAACACAGAAACGGTGGGTTTTCAGGTGAGCGTATTAGATTTAAAGACAAAAAGTTGTCAAAATAATATATCAGTTTTTTTTAAGTTCTGCGACTGAATGCATGTGCAGACGTGAAAAAACTAGTTTCAATCTTTATGTGGCAATTCAAAGTCGCCTAAGTGACTCGGCTTTACGTAGGTGACTCGTATCACTTTACCAATTTTAAGATTCGCTTTTTGAGTCGACCGACCCGGCCTCCACACCTCTAGGCACAGTTTTTGAAAAGTTCTCAAATTTTGACGAAATTAACACCAATCGAACCGTCTCGATGCGCTGAGTTCGAAAATCACATTTATTTTTTAATTTGACCCGGTTTTATGCTTCAAAAAACGAAAAAAAACGTTTTTGGGGGATCTTTAGAAAAATGGTTCTAACTCGCCTCTGCGTTAAGCTATTAATAAAATTCAAAAACCAATCGATTTCGCTATTGCTTGCGCACATTTTTCATGTTAACAATGTTATACAAAAAATGCTGTTTTATGTTTTAAATTTGAGAAAAACTAAAAGAGTATGTGGTTTTTGCCTTGTTTAGGCACTTTTAAAGCGGATGCGGAGTAGGGTTGCTAAGTGATTCTGAAAGCCCTTAAAAATGCTACAAGTATGCAAAAAATAAAAAAAATCGGTTGCCCTTTAAGAAGTAACGAAGCATTACAATATCGGTCGCGCGCATACATAAAGGGTATTTCCCGGTATGTCGACAAATTGTGGAGCAACGGAGACAAAAACCAAAAACGGGTATTAGGGCAACTTTTTGCGCTGAATCCGAAAAAGTAAGTGCCGTTGCAAAATTTTGTTACAGTAACCCAATATTTGCAATTTTTTGGCTTTTTGGCTTTTGTTTGGATTGTTTCTAATCCGTGTGTGGTATACTTGAACTAATCAGGTCAAATTTGGTATCAATTATATTATAATTACCGTAACCCGCAGAGCACGATTTTTGCTATTTCTAACCATTTTTGGGCCTGAAAGTGACATTTTTCATCCCTGTAGTGTTCTAGTTGTTCCAATTGAATCAAATGTGTATCAGTCAATTAGTCTTGATCAGATAAACAACTTTCATTTGGATACCGTAACCAAAGTTTGACTTTCGTACCCCTTTAAGCACGGTATTCTAATAAGTTTTCACCATTTTCAGGCATGAAATTGGCTTTATGGTCCATGCAATGTTATACTTGAACGAATCTAGTCAAATTTAGCATCAATCGACTCCCGTTAATTAGGCAAACAACTTTCACTCAGATACCGTAATCCTTGTTTGACTACCGTACTTCATGAAGCACGGTATTTTAGTAATTTTGTACCTTTTTCAATCCTGAAATTGGCTATTTTGATCCATGTAGTGTTACCCTTGAACAATTCTAGTCAAATTCGCGATCAATACACTCCCGTTGATCAGGGAAACAACTTTCACTCAGATACCGTAATCATTGCTTGACTACCGTTCCAAGTGTGTTCCTCCCCACCCTCAAATTTTTAAAGGCCATCTCAGGTGTTGAAAGTTGAAACCTTAAAAAAATTTTGGGTAAAAAAATCTTACTTAGAAAAACGTTCAAAACCTGAGTTCAAAAACCTGATCGCGAATTTGACTAGAATTGTTCAAGTGTAACACTACATGGATCAAAATAGCCAATTTCAGGCTTGAAAAAAGGTACAAAATTACTAAAATACCGTGCTTCAAAAAGTACGGTAGTCAAGCAAGGATTACGGTATCTGAGTGAAAGTTGTTTCCCTGATCAATGGGAGTGTATTGATCGCGAATTTGACTAGAATTGTTCAAGGGTAACACTACATGGATCAAAATAGCCAATTTCAGGATTGAAAAAGGTACAAAATTACTAAAATACCGTGCTTCATGAAGTACGGTAGTCAAACAAGGATTACGGTATCTGAGTGAAAGTTGTTTGCCTAATTAACGGGAGTCGATTGATGCTAAATTTGACTAGATTCGTTCAAGTATAACATTGCATGGACCATAAAGCCAATTTCATGCCTGAAAATGGTGAAAACTTATTAGAATACCGTGCTTAAAGGGGTACGAAAGTCAAACTTTGGTTACGGTATCCAAATGAAAGTTGTTTATCTGATCAAGACTAATTGACTGATACACATTTGATTCAATTGGAACAACTAGAACACTACAGGGATGAAAAATGTCACTTTCAGGCCTATAAATGGTTAGAAATAGCAAAAATCGTGCTCTGCGGGTTACGGTAATTATAATATAGTTGCGGTATCTAAATGGAAATTGTTCGCATAATCAAGGGGAGCCGATTGATACCAAATTTGACCTGATTAGTTCAAGTATACCACACACGGATTAGAAACAATCCAAAAAAGAGCCAAAAAGCCAAAAAATTGCAAATATTGGGTTACTGTAACAAAATTTTGCAACGGCACTTACTTTTTCGGATTCAGCGCAAAAAGTTGCCCTAATACCCGTTTTTGGTTTTTGTCTCCGTTGCTCCACAATTTGTCGACATACCGGGAAATACCCTTTATGTATGCGCGCGACCGATATTGTAATGCTTCGTTACTTCTTAAAGGGCAACCGATTTTTTTTATTTGCATTATTATTGCATACTTGTAGCATTTTTTAAGGGCTTTCAGAATCACTTAGCAACCCTACTCCGCATCCGCTTTAAAAGTGCCTAAACAAGGCAAAAACCACATACTCTTTTAGTTTTTCTCAAATTTAAAGCATAAAACAGCATTTTTTGTATAACATTGTTAACATGAAAAATGTGCGCAAGCAATAGCGAAATCGATTGGTTTTTGAATTTTGTTAATAGCTTAACGCAGAGGCGAGTTAGAACCATTTTTCTAAAGATCCCCCAAAAAACGGTTTTTTCGTTTTTTGAAACATAAAACCGGGTCAAATTAAAAAATAAATATGATTTTCGAACTCAGCGCATCGAGACGGTTCGATTGGTGTTAATTTCGTCAAAATTTGAGAACTTTTCAAAAACTGTGCCTAAGGGGGGTCGGTATTCTGAAAAAGCCGATCTTAAATTCCCGCGTCCCGCATGCAACTGTTTACCCATCTATGCGCGCATTGAGTTGCGGGACCAAAATAAAAGATCACAGTTACCTGTCACCGCCGGTGACGCGTCTCGCACAAACAATCGCGCGTGCTCTTGCGATCTTGACCGATGCTGTTGTTGCTGTTGGTGCCCATTTGCCGTATTCTGCTGTCCATCACCATGATTATTGTTGCCATTCTTATTTCGCAGCGAGCTCGCAACGTGATCGTGAATCAGCGACGGCACCGAGCCGGCACTGTTCATCGTGCCTGATTGGTGAAGGCGAGCGCTCGCATGATCTCGCGGTGTCGCTGCGTTCGAGCTCGCATGAACACTGCGATCGGTCAGCCGGCCATTTCGTTGCTGATGCACTCGTTGTTGTTGTTGTTGTTGTTGTTGTTGTTGTTGTTGTTGTTGTTGTTGCGAACCGCTTGAAGTGGTGAAATAGTGCGACATCGCGTTGTCGTCGGCGTTCACTGAGGGCTCTTGCGAGCGCGCGCGATTCTTCGCGTTATCGTCGCCTGCAGTACAATTGAAAACAAAACCACTGAGTATGTTGGAGCGCTTTGTTGCGAATGCAACGTGTATTACGCTGTATACTGAAGTTCACTCATCGGTAAAAATACGCAGAAAATGCGAAAAGAAAAATGCGGACACACCGTGTTTCTTGCTCGACTTCGACGTTTGCTGTTCGAGCGAGCCGGTATTGAACGAGCGATCCGACCTGCGATTACTGTTACGCGTTGACGAATCGACCAAATCCCCAATCGCCGATTCGCGCGTCCGTCCACCGATCGCCTTCTTCTGTTTGTTTCGGCGAGCTCGATTCCGATTCTCAATGACCGTCACCGGAATCAGTTCGATCTTGATCTGATGTGAGCCGCCGCTTCGGTGGTTGCCGCCGTTCGTCAATGAAGCGGGCACGTCCGTCGAGTGACCGTTGCCTCTGAGCAGTTGTCTCGCTTCGGCCGCACTGGTGTACTCGAGGCTGACACCATCGATTGCGAGCAGTTCGTCGCCGACGTGCAGAGCGCCGCAGCTGCAGCAAATTGAAACGCACTAAAAATACATCAGTATACTACCGCACACTGGGGGGTGTCACCGCTCGTGGCCTGGTGGTAGTGCGTTAGACTACAGTCTCTGTGCGCTCGGGGGATCGAGCCCCGCCGGGGGGGGGTGTATAGGCACTTAATGACAGAAAACTAGATGGCGCCCTACTCAATGGTGTAACTGTACTTTCTCGCAGGGTTAGCTCTGGCAAAAAACATCGCCTAAAAATCTCAACAAAAACAACAATAACCAATAACCACAGTCGAACTCGTGTGAAGCGCGTGAAGCAAACGTTGCACTTAGGCAGTCGATTCGACGAATACTATTTACTGGTGAAAAGTACTCAAAAGTCAAACTGCGAACTCTCTGTCATATAGGCAGTCTGCTGATTGGCCGCTTTTTTAAATGGGGCCTCATCACTGATTCGGCTTCGGCCATCTAATCACTGAAAGCCATTTTTCCAATATTTGTCAAAACAAAGGCACAAAATAACTCCATCTTGGTCGAGTGGCAGGCAAACAAGATGAAGCGTTTAGTGAATCAAAATCAAATTGAGTGAAACTTCCAGAGTGGAAATGGTTCTCAGTGACAGCTCGATGCGGCCAATCAGCGACAAGACGAATCAACTGTCAGAATGTACTAATCGCTGACGTTTCACAGTTTGACTTTAGTTTAGCAGAAGAAATTGATGCCATTGGACGACAATGGAAAGGTTTCTCAAACAAATGTTTTATCCGGTTGGCTTGAAAAATGACAGACAGGACCAACGATCAGATCACATCACTTTTGTGCCAACGAATCGACTGGACGATGTAATGTATGATTGACTTCGAACACTTTGGACTGCTGTGAACTTGCGGAGTATCACGGTACAGTATACCGTAATCGGTCTCGACACGATCTTAGGACAATACTCGTCATGGTGATTATACATCCACTTCTCGTTCAGATCCAATGGTGCGCTTTTTCACCTTCCAATACTTTGTTCTAGACGGTCATACAATGATGTACAACGAAGATTGAAGTAACATCGTACATTGTATCAAGACCGAGTATGGGAACTTGTACCGTACTCTCCGCGTGGACCTATGTGGGCTCACAGTTTTTTAGTATCTGGTGACCAAAAAATTATACTATTGATATTGGATGTTGTGTGAGAAAAACGCACTTTCACCATCTCATTATTATTATGACGATATATGCCAACTATTACAATTTGAAACACACACTGGAAAGTTAAACGAGAGAAAAAGCGCGAGAAACAGTATTCGCAAGAGCACTTTACAAAATGTACCTCTTGCGTGGCGTGAGACCGCGCGACGGTCTTTACTAAGCTGGTTTTATGGATGTGGGAAAAGCCGCAAAAATTTGTCATCCTTATTTGCGTGTTTACTCAAGCAGAATGAAAACTGGAGTGAACGAAATACCGCGGAAGACCGGCATTGCCTTCCTTCCGCTCGCATAAAGTCATCTGCTCAAATGCGTATATCATTGGAGTTAAACAGCGCGCTTGACAGAACGTCATGAAGCTGTTAAACGATAAGAATGTGCCACTGAAAAATTCACTGCAAGACCACTCTATGGCGTATTTTTTATTCAAAATGCAAAAAAGTCATGTGCATCCGACGCAATCCGGGTTTCTAGTAAACCTCGTTTACGCGCGTTCCATTCCCAAATTGTCGGAAAAAACGATCATCTGAACTCTCATGAAAAAAGTTAGCGCATGTGAAAAGCCAAGTGCACACAGTTTCCAAAACGGCACCGATTGCCCAATGACCATGCATCCACAAAAATGACAAAGGATACCGTAAAGTCTTGCATATAAGGTCTTCTTATATAAATTTGAAAATCAAAAATTTCTAAAAAAAGTGGAATTTTGTGTGACAACCTTATAAGTGGGAGGAGGTCTTATAAAGCAAAGATTAGGAAGAACGGGTCTTATAAACGGGGTGGGATTTTGAACAAGTCAATAATTTAAATTTTTTGGTTTCCCGCCGTGTGACACTCCGCCCACTTTTGAGTGGGGGTCTTATAAGTGGGAGGAACCTTATATGCAAGACTTTACGGAACACATCTAAAATTAAAAAGTTTACAGAAAAAAAACAAGTTTGCAAAAAAAGTTCAACAGAGAATTTTCCATTTGGTTCGTCTGAATTATCAAGCGATGCTTCAATGTTAATCGAATCAGGGCAGCCATAATTTGCTATGCATGCGGTGCGCAGATCATCTGATTGAATGGCTGATCCAATCTGTCATTGAAAACTCTCGGGTCTCGGTGCAAGATCACGGTAACTACGGTACGGCTACGGTATGTTTGTTTAAACCTGTCACTTACTGCGCATAAAACAGCGCACAAAACTTCACAAGAATGAACTGCGATCACGCTCGGTTGGCATCAAAAATCTCCGTTTGTGGCTAAATATTCTTTCCTTCTAATAATGGCTAATAAATAGTCCTCTTTCCATCCTGATCTTGTTCTTTCTCCTTTCGCGGGCTCTGTACCTTGCAGGTGAAGATGACAGGTTTTAAGTAACATACAATACCGTACATATGCAGAATCTGCGGTCTGCTTCCGATAAAAAATTGCAAAGTTCGCCTATTTCTATAGCTGTTCTTTCTGTCTATTCAACGACTGTTAGATCGTGCCGAGACCGAGTAGGTTACCGTATGCTATTGCGATCGCACGTTGATGTTTTGTTACGATAGCGTGGGCCTCAGCCCACCCAGATGCGCAAGATGAAAATAAAATAAAACTACATTAAAACCAGCACGCGCGCACCAAACCACTGATACACACACGACGCTGGTTGTGCTCGTGTCCGGTGTGTTTGCTTTCCATTTAGCTTCATGTCGGATATTGTATCCGGGTGTGCTCGTGTCCGGTGTGTTTGCTTTCCATTTAGCTTCATGTCGGATATTGTATCCGGGTGTGTTCTTTGGCAATGATGCTTTTTTGATGTGTGTGCCTATGCTGTTGGGTGGTGGAAAGAGAGGCCACAAATTAGAGAGCTGTCGAAACTCGACTAAATGAAAATCAATGGCGTGTGATCGTGTGGCTATGTTTTGTTGGTTCGCACACGGTTCGAATGTTTTTAGTTTTTTGCCATAGATGTTGCATCACGCGACCATTTAGCGGTTGTTTGGAAAGGTGCAGAAAAGTAAGAAAAAAGAGAACAGTTTCGTTTTCTGAGTTGTTCCTGGCTTAATTTAGTTTGGTGTTTGGTAACAGATCGACGCAAAAATGCCCAAAATACACAAACACAATGCACGTTCTTTCTAGAAAGTTAAGGCATCATGTTATTGCACACCACCGACGAATAGTTGCTCAACACTGTTTTTCTAATGCATGTTGTTGGAGCTACCACTTGGAGCTGAACGAAGCAAATGTTACGTTTGCCCCAAAAGAACATAGGGTTGGACAAAATGTTGTGTTACTGGTGTAAGTCTGTCAATTGCGCTCGACCGAAAAAAAACGCTGCACAAGAGACGGACGGACCGGTCGGCGATGCCGGCTTCGACGAGTTCACCAACGAACACCGACTGCTGCAGTCGCTCGTTCGGACACATCTGCAGTTGGACGCCCAAGTCGACGCCGGGCGCCTTGTCGATCTCGAGCAATAGGGCGCCCGTGGCGTTTTCCACCGCATCTGGCGCAGAGAGGGAAACATTTTGAAATTGAAGTTGAAATTGAAAGTTTTTTTAGGGGTTAACGGTGTCTGTGAGACCGACTGGATGATAATAATGCTTTGGTGTGGTGAATGAACTGATGACGTCATGGTGATTTTCAAAATGACGTCTTGTAGTGTCCGAACTGACGTCACCTGGTATCGGAGATGACGTCATATGATAGTTTACGTGACGTCACGTGAGTTTCAAAATGAAGTTAAGTAATACATCTGAAATAAATGATGTCCCGTGATGTTTGATCCGATTGTTTCTATCCCAAGTTGATTTTCTATTTTGCTCAGTGTGACATTTCCGTAACAACGAAATGCACCGCGATTTCACCAACCAATAATGGAACGATCGTACTCAATCGATATCGTGACCGCCTCTGAGGCAGTGTTATCGAGCAGATGTTGCGCGGCGGACAACGTGGCGCTGTACACGTCGACGCCGTCAATCGACAGCACGCGGTCGCCGACACGAAGTCGACCTTCGCTGGAACATGGAAAACACGGATGATCACAATCCGTTGCTGGCGGTTTTTGTTTTCAAAATGAAGACAATCTTTTTTGAAAACACCGGTTTTGGTGGTTAAGTTTGGACATACAGGGGAAACATTTTGCAATACTTTCCAAGTTTTTTTTCAGTTTTTGTTGCAGTTTCTCGAGGTTGTGTTTCTGTTTCTGTTGCATGAAGATGGAACTGTAATAAACAAATAACCTCAAAACGTGCAAAAGCCACAAAACAACCTCAACTCAACCACTAGGAGAATGAATTGCAACAGTGCAACTATGTCTTTCCAGTGCCTGACTAGCTCGACACAGCCAATCAGCATGCTATCATTTGAAAACAGCGGACTGCACAAATTACCCATGTTTTAGCCGTTTGTCTGAAAATAGGTCAACTTTCATGGCTCTGCATACTTTTATCTCAACAGCTCGTGCGTTTTGCAAAATCAAAATGCGCATGAATGGAAGGTGAAATAAAAAGCGCCACGCACCGGTCGGCCGGTCCACCGGGCCGTATCGACGTTACGGTCAGTGGCCGTGATTTCGCGCCGTCCGGACCGTAGGCGCCGCCGCGCATCACGAAGCCGAAACTGTGCATCTCCTTCTCGAGTATGATGTCCGTCGCGCGACTGACCGCGTGTGCCGGGCGTTCAAAATCTGACAAACAACAACAACGAATCTTCCGCGAGATTTACCGGATTTTCCGCGAATTTCGTGTGATCTCTTTAGTCAGGCGGACTTTTGACTTGTGCAGCATGGTGGTCACGTTTTGTGCAGCGAGAGAATTTGACCGCAGAAAAAATGTTGAAAAACAAACGGCTAAAAGAACCACAGGTCGATTTGAAAGTCGTGATTCTTCCAAACCCAAAGTCCATTGAGTCCGCTTGTTTGAAATTGTATTCACTTAGAAATCCATGCTACATACAGTGTGGCCGACTAAATAAGGCAGTCCTTCAAGGCGGGATCCGCCCCAGACTAGGAGTTGTATTTTTCAAATATGCCAATATAATTCTCAATCATGTGCGCAAGGAAGAAAGAATGAACAGAATAGCACAAAGAATCCCTTAGTTAAAAAAAAACACGTCCGATTTGACACACGATTGGGTTTCTGAACGTTTTTTCTTTCATTCAAATTTCGCGCGCTCCTTGCACCCTGAAAAAAGCTGCCATGTTTACTCGGCCATTCCGTACCACAGTTAAAGCCGTGACAATGATTGTCAATAAAATTCTGAAGCTTCTTAATAAAGAAAATCTCCGCAAAAGAAAACTCGACGACCCACAGGCATCTGCCAAATTGTATGCGAACTCCAGGCGCACTTTTTCGCCGGCATTCTTGAGCAACGTGTAGATGTCGGCATGGCGAAGCTGGTCCACCTTTGCAAATAAAAATAAAAAATTGTCGCCAGGACTAATGATAAAAAACCTAACGGCAAAGGCTAACATCAGTCTGAATCTGTTTTTTTTGTTGCTTAAATGATCCAATATACAAAACAGAACTCATGTGCAGTGCATTGAAATCAACACCTGTTAGCATTGTCAATTGTAAAAGTCAGATACTTTTACCTTGATGCCGTTGACCGAGAGGAGACGGTCACCAACGAGGATTTTGTCGCAGCGATGTGCGATGCTACCCGCACGGATACACGACACCGTCGGCGGGTACGGCTTGTCGGCTCCGCCTAAAATACAACAAAGAATCGCTCTTCATGAATCTTTTTTGGTGTTCCCTGAATTTTTTGCTGTTGTTCTCTTTTTCAAGAATGCTCCAGGTTTTTTTTCCCGGCGGCATCCACATTTCCTGAATTCTCAGTTAACCCAGTGATCCCAGTGTGACAGTGGTATCAGTTGGCCGGTCAGCCCAACGGTGTGCGCTTGGCACTCTCACACTCACACAATGAAAAACGGACTAAGATTGGCATAGTGGCGTGTCGTTGGCCACTGACCAATAATAGACATTGACTGCGACGCTACAGAAAGGTATGTCCGGACAGGTGTCCTGGAACGAACGAACCAACATCTTTATTAAGGCAATGGTTTTAGCCAGGCGGCTAACCCAGAAAAGCATACAAAACGCCGTCGAGTAGGGCGCCCATCGAGTTTTCTCTGTCATTAAATGCCTATACACCCGTCGGCGAGGCTCGATCCCCCGAACGCACAGACAAGAGACCAACGCGGTCTAAGCCTAAAGGCCACGTGACACTTCGCCACATCACAGAGCGTGCGTCCCGCTGTGCCCCCCCCCCCCCCCGAATGTGCATCCCACGAAACCAACCTGCGATTCCGATGCCTAGCGTTTCGCCCTTGTGCCGTCTGAGTTCGACGGTGACCAGCCCGGTCGCCCCGTCGCCAAACGGCGCCCCGGGTGAAATCGTCGACGCGCCCGCGCTCACCGACCGACGCATGTTCCGTTGGTGGGCGAGCTGCTGACGACAAGAAACAGATGCTGAGATTTTCGGATGATTCCGTTGGTGTGCGTGTAGAAAACAATTCAAAAGGGTGCTCAACAACTTGTTCAGCGTCCGGTGATAAAGTAGAAAAGTAGAACAATTTGTTGACTCATCTCTCTCAGTGAAAAACGTGAAGGAGAGCACAGTTGCGGTGAGAATTTTGGTTACTTTCCCGTGGTGAAAACGGCAATCTCGGCATGGTGAGAAATATGAGGCTATTCGCTTATACAGACGGATACGCTCCGTCGAACCTGTTTGGTGCACTTTGCCTTGGCAGATCTCAACCACGGATACGCGGATGCGACTAACACACTGACATGGTGGTCAACAGTAACATACCTGTGATTCGACATCACTTTTTCGAGACTGCTTGCTTGACTTGTTGGCACTTTTGGAGCCATGCGATTTCGACAGTTTACTGGTGCTTGCAGCAGCGGCATGCAGCGGTTGGCATTCGTCTGAAGCGAATATGTGGCGCGTTCCATTTCAACATTACACAAACGGAACTGATATATTTGTAAAAAGTTGCAGTACATGGACATACTGAACCGTTGATGACTTCTTAACACACAGGAACTGAGATCTAATACTGCATACAATGAATGAATAGGCTCACGAACACAATTATCAGTGCAGCAGAAATTTGAATTCAACTTATGAATCTCTGCCACTGACAGCAAGCGAGTGTATATGCACGTATAACGTGCGTGGAGTTCATTGAAACGCAAAAACGCATTCATATCGGAAAATGTACGTCTATAGCTGGAAGTTGTTCCTATGTACACTCAATTTGTTGCCAAATGTGCACTGACTGAACGGTTTCCACAGTCGCGTCACACGCTGCTGAAAATGTGACGTACATGTACATGACTTTTAGTTAAAATATGATATCATCAGGTTAAAATCATGAGGGAGGTCAGTTGAAAATGCGCAGTGAATGTGAATGTAGATTTACTTATTTCAGTGCTTTGATATTTTCGTGGCGACACAGTGAATTGCACAGAATTTTGACGATGAAGAACAACGAACAATCATCAACCGTTGCGGCTTTATCACCATTATCGCAATGTTTGGTCTTTTATCGTCAGTTTTTGCTTTGATTTTTTTGCGAACTGACACACCGCGAAAGCTGGACACTGTTTTTGAGGTTGAACTGTGTTGAACTGACGAGCCCGGGTCTTCGCCCAACCGGATGAAACCGCAAAACAGTGTCAAGCCCTCGCGGTGTCAGTTCTCAGCCCACAAAGCTAAAACTGACGTTGAACGTCGTTTTCACGCATACGTATATGCGTTGCAACAAGCCAACCCAAGCAGCATATTGGTCTTTTATTTATATCACAAATAAAAATTTGCATATGGAAATTTGAAAGAAAAGTGCATGAAAAGGTAAGGCGTTTTTTAACCGCTTAAGGCAGCATTTGTAAGTTACTTTGCCAAGATACTTTTGCCAAACTTGCGTGCTGAATTACTGTCGCACATTGTAAAGTATCAACTAATTGTGTTTGGCAATTAATTCACATTATGGTATATAAAAAAAAATTTGAATAAAAAACCGACCAAGTTGCGTTTTTTAAACGCACGAAACCGGTTTGTTCTGAAATTGTCGTGTGGACGCCACTAAATTTTAGCGTTTTTCTACTTTGCTTAAAACGCGTGTGCGTGCGCCTTTATTTCTTCCAGCAATGCAGAAGAAACACTCACTCGACTGAAGGGTTTATCAAAATATCAACACATTTTTGACTTGACAGTGTTCAGTTCAATTTAAACAAACATTTTTGACAGCGTCGTTTGACGTCGTTTCTGTTTCAAAGTAGACGAAGAGAGAGAACAAAAAAACAGCGCTTTTTGTTTCTGGCTGACGTAGCTAGAGCTGGTCGCGCTTTCTGTGTCGCAGTCACAAATGACATATGCGTGTTTTGATGGAACGCAATCTGGTCAAATCGACAGTGGCAAATGTAATTATAAACTTCGCAGAGAGAAAGACCAGAGACTATATTGGCGTGCGGTTTTTTTTGATGATGAACAAGTAGAAGACTATCAGCAATCCACAATGCATGAAAGCTAATGATCCACTGCTGTGGAGACGAGACGATATAGCATGACAGCGCTTTTGTTTTTTTTTACTTGGCCAAAACGGTGTATTTCGGCCGGTTTTTCTTGGCCGCAAGTTTTTCTATTCAAATGGAGCCACACACGGTTGCCAAAAGAGTGTCCTCTGCTTGTGAACTTTTTAAAACGCAAACGCAAAAAGCAACGTTCCGACAACAAAATAAGCGGAAACAGCAGAAAAAGCGTTTTTTCGTGACGTGTAAGTGACAGGCAAGAGGCAATATCTGATGTCCGAATAAACATGTCACTTTTTTAAAAATTGAAAAAAAACGAACGGGATTATTTGCCGCGACAAATGGGTGATCCGACACCATTTCGGGCCCCCGTTTTTCATTTTATTCATACCTCCTTTTAAATGCGCGCTTTAAAAACCCTGTAAACAAAAGTGAAAGTTTTATTCGGACAGAAGGTTAAAATACCAGTGATCGTCAGACTCTTGCAGCGTTGTTGCTGTTGTTGTTGTTGTTGTTGTTGTTGTTCGCCGCAGTTTTTCACCGACGATTTCCTCTGCTTCTTCAAACTCTGTCTGCTGCTGTCAACAACAAGTTCCTCACAACGACGGTTCCTTGTGTGATACGATGACTGTGTAGCATCATTGCTAGCGATGACTCGTGTAACATTATTGCTAGTGATCACTCGCATCGAGTGCGCTTTCGCCAGTCGCCACACGCGGCGGAATCGGCGACCTCGCGCGTCTGTTCGCTCCGTGGATAACGGGCGATGGTGATCCTCGGAATTACAGTTGTCGTTGTTGTCGTTGTTGTCGTTGTTGTCGTTGTTGTCGTTGTTGTCGTTGTTGTCGTTGTTGTCGTTGTTGTCTTTGTTGTCTTTGTTGTCGTTGTTGTCGTTGTTGTCGGCATTGAAACTTGGTGGCGGCGCTAATTGGCGACCACAATTGACGTGACTTTGGGTGGCGGCGCTGGCGCATCTGTGCACCGTTCCGTCAGGCCAGTCGAGTTCTCGTAGCGACACGGCCGATTGACTCCGACGTCGTGCGACCAGCGGTGACGGACGGCTTTCACAGGTGGACATTTTTGTTCTGAATGTGTTTTTCCTAAAATTGCTGCACAATTGCAACGTCAGTAATTGAGTTATCTATTTTCGATATTGAACGGTGAAAAACGATCGAAACGTGACACGAGACACTGACAAATGACTAGAATCTGAAATCGCGTATTTTTGCACGAACGATTCGCACCATTTCTGCAACTTGAATCAAAGTTAGGTTTCGTACGAGAAACAGAAGTTTCATTTTTTTCAAACTCCTGTATCATTCTTGATAAACATCGATTTCTAAATGAAAACAGCGTCGTGCGCTCACAGACACGCAGCGTCAGAAAAATCAACGAATCGTGAAGCAAGTTTCAAAAAAACACGCTGCGTGAATTAAAATTTTGCGTTCTTCAGTAGAAACACCCGCTGGGTGAAAACGGACACCGTCTACATTTATTTTTCTAACCTTATTTTTATTGCGCGGGTGAAATATGGCCGAGCAAAGCCTCCAAAAAACATCCCAGTTTACTATTTCCTGTTTGAAACAAGAAAAGTCGTAAAAATTACTGCCAAATCAATCAGATTGCTGCACAAGTAGAACTTCAAGTGCGAGCCAACCACGCACCCGGTGCAACGAGCTGTGCTGTGGGAACGTGGTGCCGCGATGCGGTACAGGGTGCGCAAACATCGATAATGACGTGCGATGATTTTCTCTTTTTCCGAGCACCCACCAAAAACGCTTTGCCAACACATTTGAATTGTGCAACAATAAGATTGTGTTGCACAACAGTAAAATCAGACAAAAACGCTGGTTGTAGTGCAAAATTCGGTTCGGCCATGTTTGCGACACCACGGTTCACCACACCGTCGCACTGGTATAATTTGAAGCGGGCAGAACTTTTCTAGCTGTGTATAATTCAGCGACAAACTAACAAGCTAATAATCCACACTGCAAAAGCATTCAGTAACATTCACATAGCACAACATACATATAAGATTTATTTCTGCAAATAATTCTTTTGTCGTAATAAAAAAAGCGATTTTTCGCGTTTAACTTAAAGTGTGTTTTACGGAGTGTTTACACGTGAAAAAAATGCGTGTACCGGTATTTGTTTGATTGCGCATAAAAATCGCCGTCACAAAACGCAGTCTAATAAAATAACACCCCAGACGGGCGTTGCGTCGCGTCGTGTGTCTCGTGTCGAGACCATTATTTACTGAATTATATTATGTGTCACCTTCTCTGATTGTTCAAGACACAGGGCAGACAACTTTCTCGGGAATGTAACAGGCACTTTGGTCACCTTGAAAAGTATTGTCCAATAAAAAAACTGACTCAAATGAAGGTTTTTCAGCACACACAGACCACATTCAAGGCTGTACTGAAGTGACGTGCTTTCAAAACTATTGCACATTTCCGAGCTTTCCAGTTCAACTTAATCCACTTTTCATCAGATGAAAACACCACACACACACACACTCTGTAAATTCCAATGGCAGAATCTTAAAAGGCACAATATTTGTTTGTCCATTTTGAAATGAGAGACAGACACAGTGTGAATTTTGAACACGCTCATTTTGTCGCATTTGAACTCAAAATTACGCAAAACAGCGTTTTTCTCAAATTTGTTGAGTATAAGGCAACAACCACTGCTGGAAACACGCACACGTCACACACTCCAAGAAAACGTTGTTCATTGATGTTTCCAAAAACGGGAATTTTTGGTTGGACGGGATGTTGGAACAGTTCTCCCGACTGTTGTGTTGTGCATTTCTGATCTGGCGATATTAAGAGACAATGATGCTCTTAGGTGGGAAAATTTTACAGGTGATTTTTATAACGTACTGGGTTTCAGCAGAGTTTTCGACGTGACTTTTGTAACAAACAAAACGAAACATATTGAGACGCGAGTGAAGAAAGTTCTAAAAAATCGCGTGTTTTCTCGGGCAGTCACAGGCATTGTGGTGGTGACGACCCGCTTTGTGAAATAGTTGTTCTTACATTCAATCAGATTGACAGTCTTACTTACACACCAGCAGGTATGCGAGTTTGTAAACTCAAGAGCACTGTTTAGCAGATTTTTGACTTCACAATCCTTGTATCGGTCTCCAGAGACCCGCCCGAAAGCATAATTCGAGAGGCAAACTACTTTACAGAAAGACATTAGAAAACTCCAGGTAGATTAGATGGTACCACAAGTTATTGGTGCAACACTCCACTCAAGTCGTGGGTATAAAAAACAGCTTTGTTCAATACAGCGCGTGTTTTGTTTCACGGCTTGAAATTAGTACACACGGAAAACAGGATTAAACGCAAATCCAAAGAAGAATGAGAAAAGTTTTTCAGATTGTCAGAATTGCCTTGTTCTGAAATGAAAGCTCGGCGACATACGCATCGCATATTTGTTTTTGTGTTTATTTTAGTTTTTTGAACTTCAAGTGTGTTTGCTGTTGGGCGCCATTTTTTTCTGGACACCGATTGCTGCGTCAATTACATGTGAACGTCATTTTGTTTTGTTGCCCTCCCCTCCGCGGCAGTTTGCGCGTTGCGCCGGAGCGAGCGAGCTTGGGGAGAGAAACACCCCTACCCTACCCCCCCCCCCCTCCCCATTACAGAAGCATTTGTTTTCCACACAATTCTGAAAAAAATTCCAAAGTAACCTTTCATGTTTGCAAGTTGCATTGAACTTGGCCTCTTTTGTTAGAAAAGCATGTTGTCGTGGCCATGTTAAACAAACAGAAAAGTTGTCTTTTTTTTGTTTCGCAAAAGCATTTTAGATGAATTGCAACGAAAAACACAAATGAGCGATTAAGCGAATGTAAAATGTGTGGCGACGGATTGAAATGCCCAGGGGGTCAATCGTATTGAATGTTGTTGGATCACTATAACGCCACTTGAGGAAACGGAAGGTGCAAAATCCCCTCACTAAATCAATAATATGCAAAATGGGGAATAACAAAATGAGGCCGGAAAGAATTGTGCAATCACATCACATCTTGAGCAAACAATTTTGCTTTTTTTCACCGTTACGCACCTGGCCTCACGGTGTGCTTGCGTTTTTAGCTTGGTTTGTGGAAAAAAGGTCAAACGCGTTTATACCTTGCGGAGGAATGAATGAAGGTCACCGCTGGGATATCGGAATACCTTGGGGTATATGAGAATTTAGGTTTTTTCTTTAAATTTTCTACCAATTTTTCTGAAACGATGTCAGAGCGAACTTTGAAATCCGTTTCTCTTGTATTTTCAAATGAATGGTGTTGATCCCCTAAATTGCCTGTTAATAGAATTCTCACACAAAAAAATGTCAACGTATCGGGTCGGGTTGGGACGCGGGCAGAATCTCGACTGGTTGGTCTCATGGGACTTTGAAAATAATCAATTTCAGATAATCTGGTGATCTAAACATTTTTCTGTGAGTATAAACCATTTCCTGATGTCACTCAATTTCAATCATGGTATTGCAACGTAAAAATGGTCACGTCGGGAAACGAACCTTGTGTGTATAGAAATAAATTTAATAACGTTTATGTGGGGAAATTATTTCTATCCCGGAAATTCCACATGATTTGATTAATGACCCCAGAACTCGATTATGATTCTAATACGGCATATTTTTTCTTGCCCTTTCACTGTTTCACAAGAGAAATATCTCAATAATTCATTTTACAAGTACATTTTACAATGAACAATGGAAATATGATAACATTGGTCCGCTTATATACATAGCCCCTTAGCATCTCATGAAATGTACGTGTATGCAGCTGCTTTCAGTTTGAGCCAATTCCAATTTACGTAAAAAATAGAATTCCTCAAATAGATGACAAATTGTCAACACAATTGGCACTGCTTGTACATAATCCTCCCACTCTCGAACACCCACCCACTGCTGCATGCACAATTTAAAAAAAACTGAAATTATCTAAAAATGCGTGAGACGCATATAAAAGGAGGAATATGGCCTTGTGTAAGCAGTGAAAGACTTGGCTCGACAACGCTTTTCAAGTCTCTGATGTGGTACACACGGATACAAGTACATAAGAGTCATATTTTTGCGCCGTTTATTTATGATTTCGGTTGCACATGGCAACCCTCGTGCTTTGTATTGTAGACAAATGACCTTTCACATTTGCGGATTTCGGGCATTTAGCGACCACTAAAACTACTAAAATAACAATCAGACTTTAGCTCGCTGACACTGGTTTGTTCAGGACAAATTGTATCGCAGAAGCATTGCGGAACGCAAGGTCTCCTGTGGCAAAGGCAATGACTCACGGGACAGACGGTTTATCCTGCCACACTAGTTGAAGGTGACACCGGTTTAAAAGGTGAAAATCAACGGAAGACAACTCCTTTTTGTCACTGGTGCTGGTGTGTACACAGCGGTGCGTACGTTAACAACAACGAAAAAGCTACATGCAACAATGTTTTGCAATCTCTAATTTTTCTGTTTTTGCACAGAATTTACAGAATTTCGCACATGGCGTGATTTTAGATTAAATCGAAGAGAACAATTAAAAAATAACTTCAAAGTTTTACGCTTTTCAGCAAAACGAAAACGAAAACGAAAACTTTCGGATTCGCTGCCCTCCGGGGATATAGCGACCGCAGGCCACCGAAACCGAAATCGGGCTAAGATCACTGGTGCCCCCAGGACAGAGCGGGGCTTAGAGGCTGCCCCCCTCACATGCCGAGGGTATTGGTTCCACGGGATGGTGAGCCGTCCATTCCCCAATCCCACCGGAGTTTGGTACCTTCGGGTTTCCGGAATCGGTGGGGGGCGTGCTTCAAAAAAAAAACAAACGCGGCGCAAAAATATGACCCTTATGTACTTGTATCCGTGTGTACCACATCAGAGACTTGAAAAGCGTTGTCGAGCCAAGTCTTTCACTGCTTACACAAGGCCATATTCCTCCTTTTATATGCGTCTCACGCATTTTTAGATAATATTCTGACTTTTACATAAGCCCCGAAGGTCGGACCAAAATCACAATTCGTTGGTCACACATTCTTCTAAACCCCGGACAACTCAGGTTTTTCATTTTTCGTTTTTTAGGCCGATTTCTCCTATGCCATTTCTACGGCCGATTCCCCAAAATCGTCACGATTCAGTACCTAGAATCGCTCACAAAAGAAAAACTGACCCAAAAGCCGTGATCGGCGTAATGAATTACCATGGAAAACACCGTTTTCTTGTTTTTCATTTCTGGACCGGTTTCGCAATATTCCACGGCCGATTCACCATAAATCGTCACGATTCAGTATCTAGAGTTGCTCATACAAGAAAACTAACCCAAAATCCGTGATCAGCACATTGAATTACCCTGGAAAAACCGTTTTCTCGTTTTTCATTTCTGGACCGATTTCGCCAATTTCCACGGCCGATTCGCCCGAAATCGTCACGATTCAGTATCTAAAGTTGCTCACGTAAGAAAACTAACCCAAAATTCGTGATCAGCGGATTGAATTACCCTGGAAAACACCCTTTTCTTGTTTTTCGTTCCTGGACCAATTTCGCCAACTTCCACGGCCGATTCGCCCGAAATCGTCACGATTCAGCATCTAGAGTTGCTCACGTAAGAAAACTAACCCAAAATTCGTGATCAGCGCATTGAATTACCCTGGAAAACACCCTTTTCTTGTTTTTCGTTTCTGGACCGATTTCGCCAACTTCCACGGCCGATTCGCCCGAAATCGTCACGATTCAGCATCTAGAGTTGCTCACGTAAGAAAACTAACCCAAAATCCGTGATCAGCGCATTGAATTACCCTGGAAAACACCCTTTTCTTGTTTTTCGTTTCTGGACCGATTTCGCCAACTTCCACGGCCGATTCGCCCGAAATCGTCACGATTCAGCATCTAGAGTTGCTCACGTACGAAAACTAACCCAAAATCCGTGATCAGCGCATTGAATTACCCTGGAAAACACCATTTTCTTGTTTTTCGTTTCTGGACCGATTTCGCCAACTTCCACGCCCGATTCGCCCGAAATCGTCACGATTCAGCATCTAGAGTTGCTCACGTAAGAAAACTAACCCAAAATCCGTGATCAGCGCATTGAATTACCCTGGAAAACACGCTTTTCTTGTTTTTCGTTTCTGGACCGATTTCGCCAACTTCCACGCCCGATTCGCCCGAAATCGTCACGATTCAGCGTCTAGAGTTGCTCACTTAAGAAAACTAACCCAAAATTCGTGATCAGCGCATTGAATTACCCTGGAAAACACCCTTTTCTTGTTTTTCGTTTCTGGACCGATTTCGCCAACTTCCACGGCCGATTCGTCCGAAATCGTCACGATTCAGCATCTAGAGTTGCTCACGTAAGAAAACTAACCCAAAATTCGTGATCAGCGCATTGAATTACCCTGGAAAACACCCTTTTCTTGTTTTTCGTTTCTGGACCGATTTCGCCAATTTCCACGGCCGATTCGCCCGAAATCGTCACGATTCAGCATCTAGAGTTGCTCGCGTAAGAAAACTAACCCAAAATTCGTGATCAGCGCATTGAATTACCCTGGAAAACACCCTTTTCTTATTTTTCGTTTCTGGACCGATTTCGCCAACTTCCACGGCCGATTCGCCCGAAATCGTCACGATTCAGCATCTAGAGTTGCTCACGTAAGAAAACTATCCCAAAATCCGTGATCAGCGTATTGAATTCCTACGGACTAAACATTTCTGCTATTTTTCGTAGCTCAGACAAAATTTGTAAGACTGAAAAAATGATACCCACTCAAAATGCTACGAATTTTCAAAAAATGCACAATTTTGACCCAAAAAATGCCCGGGCAAAAAATAAACTAAATTTTCAGAATCTACGGATGAATTTACCCGAGGAAAAATTCTTGTTCAACTGTGAAAGTGTCCCAGCTAAAAATTGAAAGGGCGAACACTTAAAACCAGGTGACAACCCTGCGAACTTTCAAAAAAGCCCAATTTTTACCCCAAAAAGGGGTCGGGGCAAAAAATTAACTCATTTTTCCAAATCTACGGATGAAATTACCCTAGGAAACATTTTTCTTCAACTGTGAAAGTGTCCCAGCTAAAAATTGAAAGGGCGAACACTTGAAACCCGGTGAAAACGCTGCGAACTTTTAAAAATGCCCAAATTTTTACCCAAAAAAGTGGTCGGGGCAAAAAATTAACCCATTTTTCCAAATCTACGGATGAAATTACCCCAGGAAACATTCTTGCTAGACTGTGAACGTGTCGCAGGTAAAAACTGAAAGCGCGAACACATGTTGATTACATACCGGAAAAAAAAAAAGAGATAGAAAAATAAGTAACACTGTTTTCAGAATAGGTTTTTCGTGTCTACAGCGTATGAAAAGTAGTCGGATAAAAATTTTTTCGCGGCTCCAAGCACAACTTTGGGTGTTCGTTTCGTGTGCACAGAACCAAGTTTGTGGCTTATACTATGCTCGCTGGAGGAAGCGAGCAAATTTGAAAAACGCGCGCGAGAGGATAACGGCTCATATAATGCGTGATGCGCTGTCCGCTCGCTGACGCTCGCTCGCGCATCCGCATGATATTCATGGTTCCCCACACCGTCGCACGGTTCACCACTCACACACATGCAGTTGTAGCTTCTGCAATTGTGTTTCATGAAACGCAACTACAAAATACCGCACTTCCCCTTTTTTCAAAAAATGAATGACATCAACAACTTTACCGGTTTCATTGAGCCAATAGTAACGAGAATAAAGATTATTCAGCGAACGAAACTTTCGATGATCGTCCATTTATGTTGAAACTAACGAAGATCATACAGGTCCATAATTTTGAATTTTCAATTCCAACGCGATGGTCATTGTCATTATTTCTATCAATTACACATGACCAATAATCATGATTAGTTCATTTTGGACATGTTTTATTCTCTGGAAAAAGAATACGCAAAAAGAATCTCGAAACGCTCTGCTCGGGTCTTTAGAAACAAAAGCGCAGAAATGGCGTTCAATGGATTAAAAAAGTAGTAGTATATCTAAGCAGCTGGAAAATGTACCTCAACTGCAAAAACTGAAACCCTTTTTTTTCAGATGAATGTAGCTTACTGTATCATAAAAAAACCGCAGCAAGCCTCGCCCAAATCGATTCCCAGTGCTAAAAACATTAAATAGCGAAGAAACCACTGAAACGCATACCATGGCTATATCTTTCATTTTACCACGGGCAACCGTAAAATCAATGAAAAAAGTCCCAGCAAGTTTCGCTGATGAACTTTTGCAATGGATCCAGAAAGTTACCCATTATAACTTTTCTTTTTTGCATTAACACAAAGTTTTCTATTTCATTCAACATTTTAGTGTCTCTGCTGCTATACGGTGCAGGAACGCTGGCATAAGGCGAACAACATACGATTTATGACACTTTAAGCGAACAAGACGCAAAGTGCAACGATTTCAGAAGAAAATTTCAGCGCCAAAACCGTCCAAATGTTTTCAGTGTAACAAGTGCGAGTGAAAAAAAATGTCCAAACTCAAAACACACTTTAAAACAAGTGTTAACAACAGATCGTTACACCAGACAGTAGACACCGTGCGTGCTCCATTTCAACTGTTTTTAACATATGATCTGCGGTTGAAACATATTGTTGAACTGACTGCATTGGTTCAGCGGATATAAAGCAAAATTGATAAAAGGGTCGGAACGCAATTACAATACAAGCTTTCTTTCTAATCCATTCTAAAACAGCTGCATCGAGTTTAAACAGATTACGATGTGAAATTAAAACGCTTTTTTCAGGTGTTGGAATGTTTGTGATAACAACTGACTTACAACTTCATGTGCAGCAAGAATAGCAACGAACTGCGGTATGAAATCGATATTTTTGACAGTTTGAACGGCTTGACGACACAAATAACGCAAAAGTCCGTGCTTGAAAAACACCACAAGACGCAAATAAAACAAAAACGGACACACGAAGACAGCCCAAAAAAACCACTAAACAGATCTCGGTGCAAGACGCGAACTAACCAAGCGACCCGTTGCAGTACCGATGATTGCGGTCGTGATAGTGCGGGCTCGCGGGCAGCCGCTTGTAATACTGGCGCCGTTGGCGGTGCTGGTTGTCGTGCGCTGCGCGACCGCACGGCACGCAACAGCACGACCGCATCGCAGTGGCGGTTTTTCTGTGCAGCAGTAGTATTGTTGTCCTCTCTTTGTTGTTTTTTTGCCGTCACGCGTTCGATCGTCAAGCGGTTAGCACAATGCGCTATGTCGCTCGCGTGCCCTGGTTCGAATCCTGCTGTGTTCGTATTTTGTTATTTCCACGGATGTTGGCATTCTGAAACTTTTATTTGCACCTTCAGAACCAGCAAGAACATGATTTCAAACACGATTGAAAAAGAAAATAATCTGCAGAAATGCCGATTTCAACGTGTTAAAACACACAAAACTGTAATCCAATCAACGTTAACAACTAAAAACACTAAATGTCAACCTGAGAAACGTTTTTTCGTCCGAAACCGCAGTTTGTATAAACAGGCGTTACGTGATACGTTTAGCAATCGAAGGTGCGAAAACTTGGGCTAACAAGCCAAACTAAGACAACATTTGAGAATATAACACTTTGCAACTTAACAATCGCCCATAATGTAAGCGGAAAAAGAAGCGTTCTCAAAGAGAGTGCAGGAAAATGTCGTGAGGTTGTACAATCTTAACCGAGGGCACGTTCAACAATTCAGCTCAGCTGTGCGTGGAACAAATGCAACGCAAATGAGTGAAAACAACGCGTCTCTCTGGGACCCTCCGCCTAGCTCCACCCAAAGGTGATTTCGGTATAAAATTTATGTGGCCATTTTTTAGGATCAAAAGCTCAATTATGTATGTCGGTGCGGTGCTCCGCATCTAAGCGCCAATTTCGCACACACGCATAAAGAGTTAATGATAAGCAATTTTACGTTGATTTTTACGCACACAACGAAGTCCTGTGAAATCGCTGAAATCGTGTGCGTTGGTCAATAGCAATTATCGTTTATGGACACGGACACAGTGAACCGAAGAACGTGAAAGGTGGAGGATCATCAGCAATAATATAAAGCGTAAGTGGCACTATGAATACGAGCAACAACTGTCTTCGAAGCATCCACTTTTTTACGGCAAAAATTATTATCAATACAGACGAGAGACTGAACAACATCGGTGACATTCAGACGTGACGAGAAAAAATGCGTTTTTGAAACTTCAATAATGCACAGAAAATCTCCGGAAAACGTAAAAGGAACAAACAATAACCCCCCCCCCCAATCACCATATTTTCCATCAAACTTTTTTCATTATACTCTCTTGATGAACGGCGCTGAAGTTTTCATTACTGAAAAGAACGATTATTGTTGTTATCTCTCTTCTTTGCTGGGTTCTTTTCAAAAACATAAAACTTTTTATAAAGAACATTAACGGTAAAATAAAACTTTTGAGCAAACAAAAACTAAATCGGATAATGTCGCACACATCAGTCGGGACCTGGGCTGGGCTCATAATTTTCCATTAAAGGATGATAAATTTCTTCTTTTATAAACCAAAAGTACTTTGTGGAACACAAAACGCGTTTCTTCAAGTAAAAAATGAAAACGCAAAATAAATACTGCGGTCTTCATATTCGGATTGTCCAATATGCCATTCTTGAAGTGTGCTATGGAGTATAATAGAATAATAAAACATTTTCAAACCACATCACACCATTGGTTAAATAAAGAAGCTGCCTCAAAAGACAAACAAAACGAGTCACGAACAGCAAAAACGTTCAAAAATTGATGGGCGCGCAGAAAAAAATCGAACACCGAAAATGAAAAAACGGTCATTACCGAAAACGTTTTTATTTGGCAATCTCAATCGAATAATGCGGAATATTTGCGTTTTGTTTGCATTATTTATGCATAATTTGAGCGAAAAAAATGGTGTGACAGAAAAAATCACACACGGCAGATGGTGGAGTAGCCATATGTGTGGTCGTTGGCTGCAGAATCAATAGTAGGCGGGGCTACAGAAAAAAATCCAAAAAAGGGAAAATTCGCTGAGCGCGGGGAGAGAATGTCTGTCAAATCAAAACCGGCCATTAGAATGGATACTCCGGCGCTGGAAGCTAAATCGGGCTTTGTGAAAGTTTCAAGTGAACAAATGGAAAGTGTCCACAAAGCAACTGAAATCGAGATTATTGGCTTGAAATTCTTGCATTGTTACTCAGGTTTAGCAATGGGCGCCGATGTTTTCCATGTTGACATTCAGCATGAGCAGAGATCTACATTGAGAGGCGATTTTTCGCCTCTCGATCCATTGTCCGCAATATCGGGAAGCATATGGAGCGAAATCATGCGGATGCGCGAGCGAGCGCCAGCGAGCGGACAGCGCATCACGCATAATATGAGCCGTTATCCCCTCGCGCGCTTTTTTCAAATTTGCTCGCTGCGTCCAGCGAGCATAGTATAAGCTACAAACCTGCTCCTGTGCACACGAAACGAACACCCAAAGTTGTGCTTGGAGCCGCGAAAAAATTTTTATCGGACAACTTTTCATACGCTGTAGACACGAAAAACCTATTCTGAAATTTATGTTACTTATTTTTGTTTCTATTTTTTTTTTCTGGTATGTAATCATATGTGTTCGCCCTTTCAATTTTTACCTGCGACACTTTCACAGTCAAACAAAAATGTTTCCTGGGGTAATTTCACCTGGAGATTTTGAAAATTGGGTTAATTTTTTGCCCTGACCCACTTTTTGGGTAAAAAATGGGCATTTTTCAAAAATCGAAGGGTTTTTACCTGGTTTCAAGTGTTCGCCCTTTCAATTTTTAGCTGGGACACTTTCACAGTTGAACAAAAATGTTTCCTAGGGTAATTTCATCCGTATTTTCTGAAAATTTAGTTTATTTTTTTGCCCGGCACTTTTTTGAGTTAAAATTGTGCATTTTTAAAAGTTCGTAGCATTTTGACTGAGTATCAGTTTTCACTCTTACAAATTTTGTCTGAGCTACGAAAAATAATAGGAAAAAGGTCTAGTCCGTAGTAATTCAATGCGCTGATCACGGATTTTGGGTTAGTTTTTTTACGTGAGCAACTCTAGATGCTGAATCGTGACGATTTCCGGCGAATCGGCCGTGGAAATCGGCGAAATCGGTCCAGAAATGAAAAACAAGAAAACTATGTTTTCCAGTGTAATTCAATGCGCTGATCACGGATTTTGGGTTAGTTTTCTTATGTGAGCAACTCTAGATACCGAATCGTGACGATTTCGGGCGAATCGGCCGTCGAAATTGGCGAAATCGGTCCAGAAACGAAAAACAAGAAAAGGGTGTTTTCCAGAGTAATTCAATGCGCTGATCACGAATTTTGGGTTAGTTTTTTATGCAAGCAACTCTAGATGCTGAATCGTGACGATGTCGGGCGAATCGGCCGTGGAAATCGGCGAAATCGGTCCAGAAACGAAAAACAAGGAAAAAATGTTTTCCAGGGTAATTCAATGCGCTGATCACGGATATTGGGTTAGTTTTCTTACGTGAGCAACTCTAGATGCTGAATCGTGACGATTTCGGGCGAATCGGCCGTGGAAATTGGCAAAATCGGTCCAGAAACGAAAAACAAGAAAAGGGTGTTTTCCATGGTAATTCAATGCGCTGATCACGGATTTTTGATTAGTTTTCTTATGTGAGCAACTCTAGATACTGAATCGTGACGATTTCGGGCGAATCGGTCGTGGAAATTGGCGAAATCAATCCGGATACGAAAAACGAGAAAAAGATGTTTTCCAGGGTAATTCAATGCGGTGATCACGGATTTTGGTTAGTTTTCTTATGTGAGCAATTCTAGGTACTGAATCGTGACGATTTTGGGCGAATCGGCCGTAAAAATAGCATAGAATTCAGACGTGACGAGAAAAAATGCGTTTTTGAAACTTGAATAATGCACAGAAAATCTCCGGAAAACGTAAAAGGAACAAACAATAACCCTCCCCCCTCATCACCACAGTTTCCATCAAACTTTTTTCATTATACTCTCTTGATGAACGGCGCTGAAGTTTTCATTACTGAAAAGAACGATTATTGTTGTTATCTCTCTTCTTTGCTGGTTTCTTTTCAAAAACATAACACTTTTTATAAAGAACATTAACGGTAAAATAAAACTTTTGAGCAAACACAAACTAAATCGGATAATGTCGCACACATCAGTCGGGACCTGGGCTGGGCTCGTAATTTTCCATTAAAGGATGATAAATTTCTTTTATAAACCATTTTTGGAACACAAAACGCGTTTCTTCAAGTAAAAAAATGAAAACGCAAAATAAATACTGCGGTCTTCATATTCGGATTGTCCAATATGCCATTCTTGAAGTGTGCTATGGAGTATAATAGAATAATAAAACATTTTCAAACCACATCACACCATTGGTTAAATAAAGAAGCTGCCTCAAAAGACAAACAAAACGAGTCACGAGCAGCAAAAACGTTCAAAAATTGATGGGCGCGCAGAAAAAAATCGAACACCGAAAAATGAAAAAACGGTCATTACCGAAAACGTTTTTATTTGGCAATCTCAATCGAATAATGCGGAATATTTGCGTTTTGTTTGCATTATTTATGCATAATTTGAGCAAAAAATGGTGTGACAGAAAAAATCACACACGGCAGATGGTGGAGTAGCCATATGTGTGGTCGTTGGCTGCAGAATCAATAGTAGGCGGGGCTACACAAAAAAATCCAAAAAAGGGAAAATCGCTGAGCGCGGGGAGAGTCTGTCAAATCAAAACCGGCCATTAGAATGGATACTCCGGCGCTGGAAGCTAAATCGGGCTTTGTGAAAGTTTCAAGTGAACAAATGGAAAGTGTCCACAAAGCAACTGAAATCGAGATTATTGGCTTGAAATTTTTGCATTGTTACTCAGGTTTAGCAATGGGCACCGATGTTTTCCATGTTGACATTCAGCATGAGCAGAGATCTACATTGAGAGGCGATTTTTCGCCTCTCGATCCATTGTCCGCAATATCGGGAAGCATATGGAGCGAAATAATAATATTATTGACCGTTCGCTCGTTCAAACGTTGTAGCTTTATGTTTTTATTATTATTGTTGAGGGTAGGCGCAGCGGATTTTGCGCAAAAAAGGCGGCAAAAGTGTAAAGGCCACGGAGAAAATATGCAAATTTCCAGCGTAAAACCGCGCATGAGTGGCCGTGTAAAACGCACACGGACAAGAGCGCGTTTTAACACATGTGTTTCATGTCGAATTATCACACTTATCATCAATTCTGTGGTGTACTTAATGGCATCAGCAAGTAGAAGAGGGAAAATTGAAAAATTGAAAAATTTCAACAATACACATTTCTTCAGAAGTGAAATGGGATTTTCAAAAATATCGCTTTCTAATTTTCAAACGAAAAATGAGAAAAGAAATTGCCCCTTTTTTCTCATATCGATGAAGCGGAACATGGGAGCGGCTCAGAACAAGTGGGAACAAAACAAAACGATATCAGGCAAAAACGGCGACGATTTTCAATAACGGAAAAACAAAGCGAAAGCCACTCCTCAGAAAGGCGAGAGAAACCGGAAAAGCGAAACACAAACAAAAAACTACGTGCACTTCAAGCTACATAAAATCGACTTTTGTGAAATTTGTTGTTTGCAGTGTTTCTGTATTGTAAAACATGTGACAACAGGTTTTGCTCGTAGCTACCCACAGATTCAGAAACAAGCAAAGTGTACAATATTTGAATGGCTTTTGCAGAGAAAGCGAAGACCCGAAAAGTCAACAGAACTACATCCAGTACGCAATGAAAAATGTCGTGTGTTCTTATTATTGGCAGCCTTTTGAAATCATCATATTATTCAACAATATAATGACGAGGATACACAACAAAAAAGCGAAGTCAAGCATAAACAAACAAACAAACATGACAAACAATTCCCCAGTGACAAAGATAAATTTTGGAATGTCCACCTGGCCCTGAGCTACATACCGTATTACCTCTAATAAACCCCCATGGGGGTTTATTTCTTCAGCGACTTCTAAGGGTGGGGGTTTATTTTCGGGGGGGGGGGGGTTATGTTGGGGGGGGGGGGTTATTTGGAAACCATTTTTAGGGGTAGGCAAAACGGCAAAAATACCTTCCATGGCAGGAAGGAAGTCTCAGAAACTTCTACTCTACATAGAAATTTCCTTTTTCAACAGCCTTTTGTAATGAAATTACCATTAACTCATCCATTTGGGGCCTTTGGCAGCACAATTTCATCATTTTCACTGCAACCAGCCACTGAATTCGCTGAGTATGTGTTTCAAACAGGTTTCCAATAATCCCCCATGGGGGATATTTTTGGGGGGGGATTATTTGGAAACTTGTCGAGGGGGGTGGGGGTTTATTTTTGGGGGGGGGTTAATTTTGGGGGGGGGGTTTAATAGAGGTAATACGGTATGTGCACATTGTACAGCTGTACAATTGTACACTACACCACATAAAATAGCCGTTTTAAAAATCTATTTGCAATGGTGTATGTTTTGGCAACATGTCTACCGGTGCGAGGTTTCAAAAAACTGTGTAAATCAACTTTATTAAAAAGCAAAACTTCTCATCCGCCAGCAAATTTTAAAGCTTATTCTTTTTCGAAAACTCAATCACGACCTCGGTCAAGGTGTATACCTTGAGAGTCGGAGTCCAATTCCAAACATAACCACGCAAAAGCAATGAAAACCAAACAAACGATTATGTTAGCGACGTCAATTGGTGCTTGTCTAACACCTTTCGATTCCTCAGTTGTTGGAATCGAACAGTAGAAATTCCAATAATGCATTCACCTAGAAAAATCCGCGACAACCAAGCAAGCACGCACTTTGCACTCGGCGGTGAGAAGAACTGAAGAATTTGCGACGCAGTGTCGATATCTTGGTAGACATGTTGACAAACATTGTGAGTGAGAAACTGTTTGTCTGCTGTGACAAAGCGAGTCACACTGAAGAATGTGAAATGACACACGAAATGTTGAAAAGTCGTTGAAAAAACGTCATCACAGTCAACCACCATACACGACGTGAACTTGCATTGTTGACGTGCCAATCTGAACTTTAGCGAAACTCTCAAAAACTCAACAACAGAGAGTGCGTGGAATACTGACGCGTGGATGCGAATATTGACGCAAAAAGCATGGCATGCCCCTTATGAACGGTATGCTCAGCGAAGAGAAAAACCGTCACAAACACCAAAAACTAAATATCTTGAGTCTTTAAAGCAGAAAAATCGCAAACAACGCGTTCTTGTAAACTCCAGCTGACCGAGTTCACAAACAACATTCATGAACGCTAGATAAAAAAAAGATTTTTTTTCTGGAAAAACATTGAGCAAAAAGTATAAGCGTAATGGGGCTGTAATTTTTTTGGGTCAACCTATTACAATGAAATGCGGGTGAAAATGCAAGCGATGAATGGAAGAAGTACACCGACCGTTGCGCAGGGTTTGACCAACAGCGTTGATTGTGGACTGAAAATGCGCAAAATTGATATTCCCCGTTTTCACAAAGTCCATGAATGCATTTGTCAGATTTCTGAAACGCAACCGCCGTATACTTTGAACTTTGCACCTTTTTTGCTATTTTTCTACTGATGATTTTATTCACAATTGCTTTCGCCTTGCACCTTGCACAGTTTTGTTTTGAGAAGCAGATCTGCCCGAGAAACCTCATTTCTAAAAAAATGTTCCCAGTTAAGAAACGATGCAGTTTTGCGGTGGTCTCGTCTTCGACACGGCACAAAAAGCCATGAAGTTCTCACAGTTTATCACAACTTTTGTAATTTCACTTTGTATGTTTTTTTCAATCGAAAAAAAAAACATTGTGTGGGAAAGAAAACCGAATCGGCGGCTAAAGATCAAAAGACGATTGTTTTGGCGAGAACAAAAGTTGATCACCACATTACAGTACGTCGTGCAGGCAGATAAAAAAGCAAAAAGATTCTTTTCGCTGCAGAAGTTTTTTTGTTCACATAAAAAAGCCAAATTTAGTGCAAAAAGCCTAAATTAGGTGGTATTTGCACCCAGAAAAAAATCCAAACATCAACACGTTGGTAAATATGAATACAGCGCAAGGAATTTTCAAAAAGCGAAATTCGAGCGGGAAAACACGCTAAATGTGTTTTTTTTGCTGTGCTACAGCATGGCCGAATAAATGAGGCAGTCCATCAAGGCGGGATTAGTCGCTGACTAGGAGTTGTCTTTTTCAAAAATCCAACATAATTTCCAATCATGTGTGCAAGGGAGAAAGAATGAACAGAATAATACGGATAATCCATTAGTTCAAAAAAACGCGTCAAATTTGGCATACAATTTGGTTTCTGAACTTCTTTTTCTTTCATTCAAAATTCGCGCGCTCCTTGCACCCTGAAAAAAGCTGCCATGTTTAATCAGCTATACTGTACAAAAATTGCGTGCGTTTTCTGGCTGCAGAGTGGCTGCAGTTGTCGTGTTCTGCATTTTTATCAGGTGTAAGATCGGTAAAAGCTGGCCAGAGAGAGGCGAGAAAAAAAACAGTTATTTTCACTGTCTCCCTTTTTGATAATCAAAAGGTTTATAGGTACTTCTGCAGTAAGTCACAAGCGTTTTCTAAAAGCAACTTTTACAAAAAAACTGCAACATTACTGTGTCTGTTGTAATGGACGATGGACTACAATGAAGTCTTGTACAGTGTGCTGCATACCTATGTAAAGTTTGAACGAATGTGTTTTACACACAGAAGCCTGTCACTAAAGTGCTCGTTATTCTCTCAAAAAGCCGTTCAACATTCTTGCGTAACTTCAGCTACTCATGTGCAAACATTATGGGACTGTGAAAAAAACTTGTAGCAGCACATTCTCACATAGCCGGATGTTTTTTTTTTAAAAGCCGCCATAAACAAACGGTATCTGACACCGTTCTTGACCGGCGTTATGACTAAAACCTTATCATTCATTGTATTGGAAGTTGCTTGGTGAATTTTTCATGGTGCCGATGCATGAATCACTGCTGTGAGTAGTCTGAGTGCACTGAGAAACCACCACACCACTAAACTCGTCACTAAAAAGCGTTAAATTATGGTGCGTACAGAGGGTTAAAGTACATTCGGGACAGGAGTATCGCGGCCGTACAATCGTGGCCGTACAATCGCGGCCTGGACAATTACGGTCCGAACAATCGTGGCTCGTACGATCGCTGCCTATTCTTCTGTGCGTGTATAGTGACTGAAAACCGGCCACGCAATAACAATAAAACAAATAACCAGTGGATGCAGCACTAAAACAGTGGATTGTCCGGGCCGAAATCGTCCAAACCGCGATTTACCCAGGCTGCAGTTTTCCAGGCCGCGATTGTCGGGTTCTGATTTCCTGGGCTGCGATTGTATGTTCTCAATATGCAAGCAGGAACCCGGTCACGTGGAGTGGTGGCCAACTAAGATACAACAGCTTGAAGCTCGTTCTTGATACAAGCCAACTGCCGACAAACAGCTGAATTCTAAACTGCAGGCTATCAGCTGATTGGCTACATTCAGCACAGCACAAGAAAAATGAAACAACCGACCTTACCTAATCGTTTCATGTGATTAGTGAATATTGTTTTTACCAAACGCCCGATAACTGAAAACAAAATATGTATATTCACACGGTGCAAGGTCAAAAATAATAGTGATATTAGTGATATCATTATTCACACATCATTATGGGGCGGAAAAATAGCGACGCACGTTCAACTTGCATGCGCGGATTTTATTTGGGCAGTTCACCGCACTGGGTTATTGGTCGTTTAACGGGATTATCAGAGTATTAGTTCGTGAGAAATGTTCTTGTTTACGCCGAAATCGATGAACAATAATGAAGAAACCACACAGAACTGAAGGTTATCCGAAAAGCCGGCTACAGAAGTAAATTACGATTTCAAAATAAGACCAAATGTGCGCAATCAGCTTCGTCCTGCGTGGTGTCATCATTTGAAGTTGATGGAAATACTAGTTTTTGAAAGTAAATGCAAAAAATACAAAAAAGAGTAACTAACTGAAAGGAAGCAGCCAAAAAGCTGAAAAGGAACAGAATATGAGAATAAAAAATGAAAGATATTTAAGCCGATACGTTTCTGTCTGATTCATTGTTGCTTTCAGCTTACCGCAGCACCGTGGGATACCGCAACTTGAACGACAACTTGACCACGGATAAAAATGAGCAAAAATACAAAACAGTGCCTTTGCGAGACAACATAAACGTAACAGTTTTTCTCTCAAAAAAACAACAACAACAATTATTATTCAAAGTATTGGGGATTTATTCAAACGTGTCCGGACTAAAATGATGTCATTTGCTTAAAAACGCCCATTTATCAAAGTATTGGCACTAAAATTTGAGGTTGGTGTGACTGAATTCGACATTCACCATTTGTTTACGGGAAGAAATCGGCCAAATTTTGCTGTGAACGACAAGTGCATGTTTTGCGGCACATGACGTCATTTCAGTAGGACACGTTTAAAGGAATAGGTTCATAATTGCTTGTGCCTCAGGTTTTAATGGAAAGGATGATCATTTTCATTGATCTTGATTGGTTGAATACCTATCTGAGAGAAATACAAGTAATGTGAAAAGTTTTTAATCTATAATACTAAGATAGTTACTGTGTGAGCTGATTAAGTAAGTCTGTTCACATATCTATAATACTAAGATAGTAACTGTGTATGTAAGTCAGGTCAGGTCAGGTCAGGTCCGTTCCGCTACGTTGATTGGCTATTAAAATTTACAAGTTTGAGCCAATTTTGCTATTTAAGTCATCATCAACTGAATGCTCATACTCCATTTTCTAATGAGAATGCAAAGTTCAAATCGTCATTCCACATGACTTCAGTCATCATGATGCCTTTTGCTCAAGAGCGACAACCAACAAGCGAGACAATCGCAAGAATTGCATGGACTCCATTGTAGACGATGGAGTTTTGTTCACAAAAAACGAGTTTTTAAAACAATCGCTTACAAGTTGATCGCTGTTTTCACAAGGTAGACTTTTTATAAAGCCGGTGTTTACAACGAGTATTTAGAAAATCGTTGCTTTTTCCTTCATTTGTTTTTTATCATAGAAAATGCGTCACTTAGGATAGAAAAGCTACATAACAAAACAAAAGCGACCGTTTTACACAATGGGTACTCAGAAACGTGTTGCTTTTTGTTGCACTCGATCAATAAGAACTGGCTTAGGTTAGGGTAAGCGGGAAAAAGAAGTAAACATTCCAAACAAAAGCGGGAGCTTTTCTGCGGGTATTCAGTAAAATGTAGAAAATCGTTGCTTTTTCCTTCATTTGTTTTTTATCAAAGAAAACGCGTCACTTAGGATAGAAAAGCTACATAACAAAACAAAAGCGACCGTTTTACACAATGGGTACTCAGAAACGTGTTGCTTTTTGTTGCACTCGATCAAAAAGAACTGGCTTAGGTTAGGATAAGCGGGGAAAAGAAGTAAACATTCAAAACAAAAGCGGGAGCTTTGCTACGGGTATTCAGTAAAATGTTGCTGTTTTATCATTTCCATTCTATCAAAAATCCTTGGCTAAGGTGAGGGTTAAAGGTAAGAGTAGTAAACATACCACACAAAAGTGGCCGTTTTGCAGCGAATATTCAGAAAAGTTTTGCATTTTTCGTCATTTAAACTTTAAAAGGCTTGGCTTAGGTGAGCTTTGCTACGGGTATTCAGTAAAATGTTGCTGTTTTGTCATTTCCATTCTATCAAAAATCCTTGGCTAACGTTAGGGTTAAAGGTAAGATTAGTAAACATACCACTCAAAACTGGCCGTTTTGCAGCGAATATTCAGAAAGTTTGCATTTTTCGTCATTTAAACTTTAAAAGGCTTGGCTTAGGTTAGAGTAACCGGGAAAAAAAGCAACTTATCAAGACGAAAGTTGGCGTTTTGCAACAACCAACTCAAAAATAATAGTTGTATTTATCAGCTAACCGTGCCGTAGGCACGGGTCAATTTGCTAGTACGGTTCAAAATTATTTTTTCAGTTTGAGCCTATTTTGCTATTTAAGTCATCATCTGCTAAAAACTTTACTCCATTTTCTAATGACGATGTTCTTACTCTATTTATTAATGACAAGGCAATGTTCAAATCGTCATTCTACATGACTTCGTCATCATGATGCCTTTTGCTCATTAGCAACAACTTACATACAATGAACAAATAGCAATTTTGGTGCTCAAAATTTTATAATCGACTGCAAAAGATGAAATAAAAACCGTCTCGATCTGGAACGCTCAAGTGCAACAACGACAAGCGAGACAATCGTAAAAATTGCAAGAACTCGATTGTAAACTGAAATGAGTCGCTTATGTTAGGGTAAACGGGTTGAAAAAAGCTAAATAGCAAAACAAAAACGACCGTTTCACAATGGGTACTCAGAAAAGTGTTGCTTTTTGTTACAAACACTCAATCAAAAAGGCCTGGCTTAGATTAATGCAAGCGCGGAAAAGAAGTAAGCATGCCAAACAAAATCGGGCGTTTTGCTACGGGTATTAAGTAAAGTGTTGCTTTTTGTCATTTCCATTCTATGAAAAAATCTTAGGTTAGGGTGGGCGGGCAAAAGAAGTGAACATACCATCCAAAAGCAGCCGTTTCGCAACGGGTCTTCAAAAAAAAGCTTTGCATTTGTAGTCATTTAAACTTTAAAAGGCTTGGCTTAGGTTAGAGTAAGCGGGAAAAAAGTTTCAAAACAAAAGCTGGCGTTTTGCAACAATTATTGAGAAGTGTATCTTTTACACACTAAAAGGGTTGGCTCAGGTAAGGGTTTTGCAATGTGTACCAGGTATTCAGAAAAAAAGCGTTTTTTCGTCATTTACACTCCATCGACAAGAAATTCCAATTCCACAAGGAATAGATTGCAGCATCAACAAAGATGTGGCCACGATCGATGGCGAAGCAGTATAACGGTCTACATATAATCGATCAATTTTTAACGGGAATGACAGCGACATTGAAAAAAGCTAATAAATGACAATTAATTTTGATTCTTTAAAAGGGAACGTCAGTTGTTTGTTGCTGACTAAAAAAGATTGCTTTTCATAGTGTTGACAAAAAAGCGCGCCTTAAAACTGAAAATACTGTGATTTTCAAAAAAGTAGGAGCATCGAGTGCTTCAAGAATAAACGATCATTTCTATGGTTAATCAACAACAATCGGTTAAAGCAGCTCAAAATGAAAATGCAATGCATGTTTAGTACGGGTCTTGGGTAAGGTCAAAAGGCTAAACTCCATTCAAAAATAACAGTTGTATTCAACAGCTAACCGTGCCGTAGGCACGGGTCAATTGGCTAGTGTATCTATCTTCTATCATAATACTAAGATAATAGTGGTGTCTGTGTGTGGCACTTTTTTGCTTTTTGAATTGCCGCTCATTTTTGCTATTTAAAAAACGGCATCTCAATTTTTAACCTATTATCAATGCCAATTGTTTTCTCAAAAACGTCACTGTTCACTACGAAGTCATCATGATACTCTTTGGTCATTCGCGACAGCGCCTTAACATGCGATTGACAATTGATGGCAATTGTTGCTGTTCACAAGTTGATGACCGAAAGCGTAAAATGAGAGAAAACCAACTGTGAAGAATGGTTGCAATTATTGTTTTCAAAAATCGGGTTGCAAAACGACATCGACATTGCAAGTGCATATTGCACTTTCATTTCAAAACATTATTTTTCAGTATCTTTTGGTTGAAAAGTTTTTGCTTGAGAACTTTTTCAAAAACAGAGAAAAGTTTGATCTAAACAAGTCAACTAAAAAATTAATTGCGAAATCAAATACACGGGGGGGGGGGGGTTGTTAATGAAGTGCCTGATAAGGATTAGCTTAGAGCAGGGTGAACGGGTAAAAACATTACAGCAAAGTTATAAACTTCGCACTTCAAATTTGTTTTCAACACGCGGGTTTAATTAGAAACGTGTCAATTTCAAAAACAAAAGTTCAAAATTGCAATTACAAATTACATTCAAAAACGATTTTTATAAAGCGTTGCTTTTTGTCGGTTCAATTCAATTAGCTTTAAAATTGTTTTTAGCGGGAACAGCAATTGACCATTAGTGATTATTAAAAAAAGATTGTTTTGTAATTTTAAAACAGAATGCAGTAAAGATAGTGTTCGCGATCAGAATATTGTTTTTGATAGTTTGAACGGGAACGACTGAAGCAGCTTAAAATCAAAATGCAATGCACTTTTTAGCACGGTTCAAAAAGCCAAAATCGGGCAAAATCCACTCAAAAATAATAATTGTATTTCCAGCTATCCGTGCCGTAGGCACGGGTCAATTGGCTAGTCTATTACTACTAAAAATGCAATTTGTCTGTCTGTCCCTGTCATTTTCATGAAATTTGAATTGGCGCTCATTTTTGCTATTTAAGAAAACTTCATCTCAATTTCCTTAACCTGTTTTTATTAATGCCAGTTGAGATTGTTTTTTCAAAACGTCTCTCTTCATATAGCTGAAGTCATCATGATACTCTTTGGTCAACAGAGACAGTTCAGCGCAGCATATGCAAATGGAAGCGTGGCTGATCAAAACTTGATGATCGACTGGAAAGATGTAACAAAACCGTCTGTGAAAAAAGTTTGAACTTTTTTGTTTTTAAACATCGGGTTGCAAAACGCGCATCGACATCGGCATTGCAAGTTGCACTTTGGATTCAAAACAAGTAAATTTCATTGAAATTGATACTCCATGTTTCATTTTCAAATTGATACTCCATGGTTATGAGCGATAATTTCAACGTAACGCACGATGGGCAACTGGCAATTGTTGCTGCTCAAAACTTGACGAGCGACTGCGAAAGATGTAACAAAACCGTCTCTGAAAAAAGTTTTTTAATTGGGTCGAAATGGTATTTACCATTCATTTTCACTTTGCAAAATGTTTGGGTCATGTTGGGGTAAACGGGTAAAAAGAGGCAATGACTGCAAAACGAAATTATAAACGTCACTTTTTTGTTTCTTCTATTCATTTTCACTTTGCAAAAAAGGCTTGGCTTAGGTAAACGGGTAAAAGAAGCATTAGCTTTTTAAAACGGGTAATTGAAAAAAACGTTAATTTTTATGTTTTTATTCAATCTTACTTCACATACAAAAAGGCTTGACTTAGGTTAAGATGAACGGGTAAAAATAGCAAAATCATAAACTTCGCATTTTTACTTTGCAAAAAAGGCTTGGCTTAGTAAACGGGTAAAAGAAGCATTAGCTTTTTAAAACGGGTATTTTTTATGAAAAAACGTTAATTTTTATATTTTTCATTCAATCTTGCTTCACATACAAAAAGGCTTGACTTAGGTTAGGGTGAAAGGGGAAAAATAGCAAAATCATAAACTTCGCATTTTCACTTTACAAAAAAGGCTTGGCTTAGGTAAACGGGTATAAGAAGCATTAGCTTTTTAAAACGGGTAATTAAAAAAAAACGTTAATTTTTATGTTTTTTAATCAATCTTACTTCACATACAAAAAGGCTTGACTTAGGTTTGGGTGAACGGGTAAAAATAGCAAAATCATAAACTTCGCATTTTTTATTTAAATACATTAAAAAAATATTGCATTGTAGGCGACTTCACAGCAGCTCAAGGTAAATTTTCTTCAGGGTTATTATTCAGTAAACGTTACTGTTTTTTTCTTTCTAAGTCAATGCCACTTCACCAAAAAGGCTTGGCATTGATTAAGCCACATACGCTCGGGTCAATTGGCTAGTCTTTTACTACTAAATTTACAATTTGTCTGTCTGTCTGTCTGTCTGTCCGTCACACTTTTGAATTGGCGCCCATTTTTTGTTATTTTTGGTATTTTTGCTATTTAAGAAAGCTTCACATCAATCTCAATCTCAATCTATTTTTAATATCACTTATTACACAAAACGCCACTCTTCACAGTTGAAAGTCATCATGATACCACGGTTTTCAAATTGATACTCCATGATTATGAGCGATAATTTCAACGCAACGCACTATGGGCACATGGCAATTGTTGCTGCTAAAACTTGACGAGCGACTGCGAAAGATGTGACAAAACCGTCTTTGAAAAAAGTTATTTTTTTAAATTGGGTCGCAATGGTATTTACCAGTCATTTTCACTTTGCAAAAGGCTTGGGTTATGTTAGGGTAAACGGGTAAAAAGAACCAATGACTGTAAAACGAGACTTAAAAACGTCACTTTATTGTTTCTTCTATTCATTTTCATTTTACAAAAAAGGCTTGGCTTATGTTAGGGTAAACGGGTAAAACAAGCATTAGCTTTTTAAAACGGGTACTTGAAAAAAATGTTTAATTTTATATTTTTATTCAATTTTACTTAACTTACAAAAAGGATTGACTTAGGTTAGGGTGAACGTGTAAAAATAGCAAAATCATAAACTTCGCATTTTCACTTTACAAAAAAGGCTTGGCTTAGGTAGACGGGTAAAAGAAGCATTAGCTTTTATAACGGGTAATTAAAAAAATCGTTAATTTTTATGTTTTTTATTCAATCTTACTTCACATACAAAAAAGCTTGACTTAGGTTAGGGTGAACGGGTAAAAATAGCAAAATCATAAACTTCGCATTTTCACTTTACAAAAAAGGCTTGGCTTAGGTAAACGGGTAAAATCGATATTACTTCACTTACAAAAAGGCTTGACTTAGGTTAGGGTGAACGGGTAAAAACAGCAAAATCATAAACTTCGCATTATCACTTTACTAAAAAGGCTGCTCGCTTATGTCAGGGTAAACGGGTAAAAGAAGCTTTAGCTTTTTAAAACGGGTAATTGAAAAAACGTTAATTTTTATACTTTTTATTCGATCTTACTTCACCTACAAAAAGGCTTGCCTTAGGTTACGGTGAACGGGTAAAAATAGCAAAATCATAAACTTCGCATTTTTTATTTATTTAAATACATTAAAAAATATTGTATTGTAGGCGGCTTCATGGCAGCACAAGGTAAATTTTCTTCAGATTGGTTATTCAGTAAACGTTACTGTTTTTTTTTTTAATTCAATGCCACTTCACCAAAAAACTTGGCATTGATTAAGCTCGGGTCCATTGGCTAGTCACTACTAAATTTACAATTTGTCTGTCTGTCTGTCCGTCACACTTTTGAATTGGCGCCCATTTTTTGCTATTTTTGGTATTTTTGCTATTTAAAAAAGCTTCACATCAATCTCAATCTCAATCTATTTTTAATATCACTTAAAGTTGTTTACACAAAACGCCGCTCTTCACAGTTGAAAGTCATCATGATGCCACGGTTTTCAAATTGATACTCCATGATTATGAGCGATAATTTCAACGCAACGCACGATGGGCACATGGCAATTGTTTGCTGCTAAAACTTGACGAGCGACTGGGAAAGATGTAACAAAACCGTCTTTGAAAAAAGTTAGTTTTTTTTAATTGGGTCGCAATGGTATTTACCAGTCATTTTCACTTTGCAAAAGGCTTGGGTTATGTTAGGGTAAACGGGTAAAAAGAACCAATGACTGTAAAACGAGACTTAAAAACGTCACTTTATTGTTTCTTCTATTCATTTTCATTTTACAAAAAAGGCTTGGCTTATGTTAGGGTAAACGGGTAAACAAGCATTAGCTTTTTAAAACGGGTAATTGAAAAAAATGTTTTATTTTATCTTTTTATTCAATTTTACTTAACTTACAAAAAGGATTGACTTAGGTTAGGGTGAACGTGTAAAAATAGCAAAATCATAAACTTCGCATTTTCACTTTACAAAAAAGGCTAGGCTTAGGTAGACGGGTAAAAGAAGCATTAGCTTTTTAAAACGGGTAATTAAAAAAATCGTTAATTTTTATGTTTTTTTATTCAATCTTACTTCACATACAAAAAAGCTTGACTTAGGTTAGGGTGAACGGGTAAAAATAGCAAAATCATAAACTTCGCATTTTTACTTTACAAAAAAGGCTTGGCTTAGGTAAACGGGTAAAATCGATCTTACTTCACTTACAAAAAGGCTTGACTTAGGTTAGGGTGAACGGGTAAAAATAGCAAAATCATAAACTTCGCATTTTCACTTTACCCTAGAAGCTTTAGCTTTTTAAAACGGGTAATTGAAAAAACGTTAATTTTTATACTTTTTATTCGATCTTACTTCACTTGCAAAAAGGCTTGACTTAGGTTGGGGTGAACGGGTAAAAATAGCAAAAACATAAACTTCGCATTTTCACTTTACAAAAAAGGCTTCGCTTATGTTAGGATAAACGGGTAATTGAAACATTAGCTTTTTAAAACAGGTAATTGAAAAAAACGTACATTTTTATACTTTTTATTCAGCTTTACTTCACTAACAAAAAGGCTTGACTTAGGTTGGGGTGAACGGGTAAAAATAGCAAAAACATAAACTTCGCATTTTCACTTTACAAAAAAGGCTTCGCTTATGTTAGGATAAACGGGTAATTGAAACATTAGCTTTTTAAAACAGGTAATTGAAAAAAACGTACATTTTTATACTTTTTATTCAGCTTTACTTCACTAACAAAAAGGCTTGACTTAGGTTGGGGTGAAAGGGTAAAAATAGCAAAATCATAAACTTCGAATTTTCACTTTACAGAAAAGGCTTCGCTTATGTTACGGTAAACGGGTAAAAGAAGCATTAGCTTTTTAAACCGGGTAATTGAAAAAAACGTTAATTTTTACATTTTTTATTCAATTTTACTTCACCTACAAAAAGGCTTGCCTTAGGTTACGGTGAACGGGTAAAAATAGCAAAATCATAAACTTCGCATTTTTTTTTTATTTAAATACATTAAAAAATATTGTATTGTAGGCGGCTTCACGGCAGCACAAGGTAAATTTTCTTCAGATTGGTTATTCAGTAAACGTTACTGTTTTTTCTTTTTAATTCAATGCCACTTCACCAAAAAAGCTTGGCATTGATTGATTAAGCTCGGGTCCATTGGCTAGTCTACATTATTAAATTTACAATCTGTGCGTGCGTGTGTGGCAATTTTTTGCAATTTGAATTGGCGCCCTTTTTTGCTACTTAAGAAAACTCCATCTCAATTTCCTTAACCTATTTTTTTATTAATCTCAAAACTTGACGAGCGACTGCGAAAGATGTAACAAAACCGTCTTTGAAAAAAGTTAGTTTTTAATTGGGTAGAAATGGTATTTACCATTCATTTTCACTTTGCAAAATGTTTGGGTCATGTTGGGGTAAACGGGTAAAAAGAAGCAAAACTGCAAACCGAAATTATAAACGTCACTTTTTTGTTTCTTCTGTTCATGTTCACTTTACAAAAAAGGCTTGACTTACGTTAGGGTAACCGGGTAAAAGAAGCATTAGCTTTTTAAAACGGGTATTTTTTAATGAAAAAAAACGTTAATTTTTAATTTTTTATTCAATCTTACTAAACTTACAAAAAGGCTTGACTTAGGTTAGGGTGAACGGGTAAAAATAGCAAAATCGAAAACTTCGCATTTTCACTTTACAAAAAGGCTTAGCTTAGGTAAACGGGTAAAAAAGCATTTGCTTTTTAAAACGGGTAAATGACAAAAACGTTAGTTTTTATATTTTTATTCAATTTTACTTCACTTACAAAAAGGCTTGCCTTCGGTTAGGGTAAACGGGTAAAAATAGCAAAATCATAAACTTCGCATTTTTTAATTTATTTAAATACATTAAAAAATATTGTATTGTAGGCGACTTCACGGCAGCACAAGGTAAATTTTCTTCAGGGTTATTATTCAGTAAACGTTACTGTTTTTTCTTTCTAAGTCAATGCCACTTTACCAAAAATTGGCATTGATTAAGCCACATACGCTCGGGTCAATAGGCTAGTACCCTTTTAATGATAAAAACTATTTGCATGCTACGGTGCTTTTGAGTTGAGCCACGTCACGTCCTTGCAGCGACAACAGTGACCGTGATCTCAAGCAGCAACGGGAGCGCTACCGCAAACGACAACTATCGAAAATCCACTTTTAAAAATGCCTTTCAAAAACTTTATGGCTAAATTCGGAAAAAACTTCCAGAAACTAATTCCGCAGCAAAGCAATACACAGGGAAACATAACATCCAAACTACTTTACCGTATTTTGCAAAGCACAACTCGCTTTTCATACAACTCACTTTAACTGCCACGTTTATCAAAAGTGCATCGTTTCGTTTCGTTTACTAATAATAAAAAATAACAAAAAAACGTCAATGGTGAACAAAACAAATATGCCTGCGAAGACGACAAATCACAAAAAGTGGCTGTTGATCATAAAACTGAAAAACGATGAGAACGACAAACGGAAGTTGACAACGGTAGTGGAGCTGCTTCTCTCACAGAAAACACCATCAAAATGATTGTCGTTGCACCAACATCACGCAGCCAACAATACAAAGTGCTCATTTGGGTTATAACCGTGTTTACATTCAAAGTATTTTTTGAAGCAAGGCTCGGCTGAGGAACACGATGACGTCAAAAGCAGGTACGAGATTCAACAATTTTATCCTTAAAACAAGTCTTTCTATTGAGCTCCCATTTTCAAATTGGCACAAATTACGGTGGAAATTAGAACCCGTATTTTATGTTGACACAACCCTGTGGGTGAAACCGTCAAAGTGTGTGTGCAATTGAAGTTTGAGGCGCACTGATTGGCCGGATGTATCCGGCGTCGAATGATCAGTGAGCTGAATGCAATCGCAGCCCACTCACTCACCGAGCGTACACCACGTACGTATTTTCTGTTTCAAAAGGTTTCACCACACTTTATATTGTTCAGTCTAATTGTATAACATACGCAGCTGGGTGATTAGTTGGTGATCATACGACGCATGCATTCTGTGCAGACCGAACTCCGCCTCCACAACAATCCAGGCGCAGAATGCATGCATCAACAGTTGAGTTTCGATCTGCTCTAGAGTTCGACTGCACACACACAGCGACACACGACACGTGATTGATCACAGGTCGTAGGTCATGTTGGCCAACGTCCAAAAGCACGCCCACAACGGCAGCAGCACGAGCGTGTAGATCGCGTGCACGTGCAGTGGTTGACCGAGCGCACTCTGCTCAACCACCCGTCGGTAGTAGTCGCGAGCGCCGAGTACGATTTCGGTGGCCACTAGCGACGGATGGCGCTGTGTTGACTCCAGCAGTGACCAGAGGTCGGAAAATGATGCCGCACTGCGACGGTCGCCGCTGCTGTGGTTCGCGTGCAACAGGCTCTCTGCGATAACAAAAAAACGGTGACACATACGATTGATTATTCGAGAGTTTTGCGACATCTGACATTTGCATGAATCGTTACATAACATAAACTGCTAACGGTCTTTGGTACCTTCGGGTTCCCAGAAAGGAACTGGTGCTGGTGAGCCACAATTCAACAGAAAAAAAACAGTTCTCCCTTCGTCGCATGCGCGGTTGTGGGTTGCCCCCTCCTTCACTCGAGTCGAGCAGTGTCACAGGGGGTTAATAAGACACCAAAAACTGGATGGACAAGCTTGTCAAATATAAAAACTATCATAAAAAGGCACTGTCAAAAGATCGCAATGGAAACATTTTTTTGGTCGACCTTTCAGCGGTTGAAATCGATCGGACGGGTAGAGGCGGACGACAACGCTGCAGACGACGAGCAAACTGAGCGGGTGCACGAACAGCAACAGGAGCCGCTGCAGCGCACGGCGGACACTGCGGTCGAACGGAATAAGCACATTTTTACGGCTCTGTTTTCACTTGTTGTCGATTATTGTACGGTTTTCTACGAGCACCGCGACGCAGAAAAACAACGGGCTCCCTTTTGCGGAGTCTGCGTAGTCGACGCGTTCATTCACCCCCCCCCCCCACCCCTCACTTATTTGTCATCTCACGATGGATGCCGCCGCATTTTACGGGAGCACACACACACACACACAGAAAGCAGACCAGCGCAGCCTGCGTGCACTCACGGCGATTGGGTGCCCTTGCAGAATCCCATCGTTGGCACCAACAACACCGCGAGGAACAAAGCCTGCCCAAAGTTGCACACGGACAGCACGCCCAGGAAGGCGCTCAATTGCAGCAGACACACGAGGCGCAACAGACGACTGCTGCCGCGGCGAACCTGAATCATGAAAGGGGGGGGGGGCAACATGAAGGACGGCGCTGTTTTTTTGAATGGATGCAATGAAATGGACTGGGCAGACAGACAGACTGCAGATGCATAACGCGCGGTGTATCATCACCCGCTCCAAGCTCGTCAGTGCGACGGACACCCGGCATAGCTGCTTGAAGCGCGTGCACTTTGAAAAGATCGTGTATTTTGGGTGAAGCATCAATCAACGAGTCTCGCAAACAGATTGAAAAAAAACACTACCCAACAGAGAAGTGAAAGCACGAGATCAGACCCATACTTGTTTCATTACTAGAAAGACGAGTTGCTGCGTGCTGGTTTCTTCATTTGCTTCGATGTCGATGTCAAATGAAACATCATCAACAATCTGGAGGAACAATCAATCAAACAACAAAACAATCAGAGCAAACCGTTTTCTGCTGGTCGCCTTGCTTTTTGCTACGATGTGCGAACTTCAATTGCTGCTGCCGCTGGTTTTCTTGCGAAGCCGCTTGCTGGTGAAGTTGACTGAAAAAACGCAAAATGAAATTCTTGGAAAACTATCTTCAAGCAGCGAAGCAAAATTTCGAAAATCATGCCCATTCGCCAGCGAAAGCGGACAGCGGATGCCGGCATAATATGGCCCATTGGTATTTCGCGATAACTTTACAAATCCAAAAAATATTGTTAGTGTAAAAGGGGCTGAGATTTTTTCTGCAGTGCACATGTAGATTAATTCCAGTTATGCTGTACGCAGAAATTTTTTTTCCATGGTGTCTTTTACACACACAGATTATAAAAGTGTACGATTATAAAATTATAAAAATGTACGAGCAATATTCAGTGTTATAAAAATTTCTACGGTAAAAAAACTTTTCAGTAAAAAAGACTCGACCGACCCGGCCTCCACAGCTCTAGGCACAGTTTCTTGAAATTTTCAGATTTAATCAACTTCGGCACCAATTCAACGGCCTCGATGTGCTGAGTTCGAAAATCATATTTGTTTGTTTGTAATTGCCATTCATATTCCACCTTTCATATGCACAGAGAGAGCGCAGCTTTCTCCAATTTCTGAACCGAACAAAAATCGCAGCTCAACACGAAAGGTCGATCACTTAAAAAACAAAAATTAAAAAAAGTCGCCACCGTTCAGCGATCAACGGCAGAATGGCGTGCAGACACAGTGCCATCGAGACGCCGAAGTCAGCCGGCAGAGCGTACAGTGATGCGGTTCGTTGCAGCACAAACGGACAGGCGTACACGAGCACGCCGATACTGTACGAAACGACCAACGGACCGAGAGTGCTGAGCAGCGAATGCGACACCTGCGTGTGTGACATGGGAACACGGCAAATTGTGTGACTCCGACCTGACGTGACATGGCCGCCACAATGCGCGGCCGAAGAAAAACCACGGACTAAATTTTGGTTGGTATGCACCTATGGAGGATTGCGGACCGATTGGCACCGCACATATGGCTGTCCGAAAACGGAGTTGTTGCGGCCGAGTTGTGCTCGTTTAATCAGAAAATCGGTGTTATTAAGCTCTTGACATCGCAATTCTTTCTCTCCAGACAGCAATAATGAAATTTTGTCAAAAGATCTTATCGAGATGAGATGCAAGCAACATGGCATAAATAAGTCATTCCCCACACGTGGCTTGGCGCCACCAGTTTCCTGCGTGGAATCGCAAAATTCAGATATAAAAAAATTCAAACCGCCGTGCTATTGTCGGAGTGTGGCCGATAAAGCGCCAAGTTGATCTCTCGCCACAGCGCCAATTCCTGCGCAAAGAAACCAGAAGCTATGAGAGGTTGTTGTCTGAAGACAGTGCCATTCGTTATTATAACACAGTAATGTGGCACAATCACAAATGAACACATGCGATGCGAACACATAATGCGATATGACCTATTTTTTTAAACGTGACCTACTGAAATGACGTCATGTGCCGCCAAACATGCGCTTGTCGTTCACAGCAAACCAGACTTTCCGTTCAGCCGATTTCTTCTCATAAACAAATGGTGAATGTCAAATCAGTCACACCAAACTGAAATTTTAGTGCCTGTACTTTGACAAACGGGCGTTTTTAAACCAAATGACGTCATTTTAGTCCGGACACGTTTGAATAAATCCACAATATTGTAGCAGAACGAGCGTCGTCTGACGATGTGTTTGCATGTGGCTTCATTGTTGTCAAATTATTCTACCAGCTTTTTCACACGCTCACAAAATGCGCCAGCGCTTATCCAGTCAAGATTTCTGCCCCAAAACGCGCAACAAAATAGCAAACAAAACACTGCTCACCAAAAACAACAACGCCGTGAGCATGCCGCCAATGACGGGCATGTAGACGCCGATCGAGACGTACAAATTGATGTGCGGCAGAAAATAGAAGAAGAACGACTGGTGGAAGCGTTCCAGTAAATTGTTGCACGCACGTATCACTTCCTCAACCACTCTGAAAGTAATCATACGAGTCGATATCCATCATTTGCTCCTGACCGTTTTCTTTTCGAAATTGTGCTGTCACAAGCTGGAGTTCATATGACAACAGAAGCAAACTTATGAGGTAAAGCCGGTTCGACAGCCGAACAGCTGTAATGGCAGCACAGAACAACAGAGCCACAACTCGTTTGAGTTTGCCTGCGGTTATGTACTTCTGGCGACTTGTCTTACCAGTACGGGGCGGGCTCATGATGGGTGGGTCGCTCCGGTTACCGGGAGTGAAACCGCAAAAAAACCTTCGACCTCAAAACACCAAAAACTGGCGTTAAACTTCGTTGCAACGCAAATACGTATCGCCACATGCCAAGCAAACCGGCATAAACCGACCGACAGTGTTCATTCAACAACGAACGAACGACTTGCTTGTTCAAATCGATCGTCGAATGGCGATTGTTCGCGTTGTGACGCTGCTGATACGCGACCAACGTCACAGCCTCGACGCCGTACTGACCGAAGGCGCCGTGGACGCCGTTTGCTTCGCCGGATGCCTGACATGGTGCAACAACGGACATAATAAAAAAGGGCAAAGTTGAGTGATCGACGATCGCATAATTAGAACCAGCCATAGCAATTAGTGTCCCTTCGTTTTGCAATTAGTGTCCCAGAGCTGAAAGGGCGCTGGAACTGGACTAAACTACCAGACCGGAACTAAAAAGACGCACATGTGCAAACACTGCACACAGCGCCGCGAGGCAAAAGCTTAAGCGGCATTTGGCTCCGTTTGTTCTCTCGATAAACGATACGTCAGAAATCGATGACGATTCCGCCAATAGCAACAATAAACAAGCGATTGAGACAACATGAAAACGCGCGAAACATTTTCCAAATCGTTCCGACCTGTTGCCAGAGTGAGGCGATTGAGTTCCAAATGTTGCGCTTTATCGGTGGATACATGTAGTAATCACGGCCAACACGGTTGTGCAGCTGCAAAAACAAACAGAAAAACATTTGCTATCGTTTTTTGTTTCATTTTGAAGCACCTTTCGTTTGGAACAGTGCTTTGTTGTATTCCTCTGGTACAAAGTCCTAGTCTGAGGACGGTGCACTGCACTCGGTTGCTGCACTGCACAAACAAGCACACAAGCAAGCATACATACGGATATTACAGCAGAGTGGGCGCACGCTTGTTTGAGGCGCGTTTATACCGGACGTATGCAGGCCGTACGTCATGTAAGAACGGTAGTACACAATAACACGAGACCTAAAGTGACGTGCCGTACATGTACGTCATGTCAGTCTCTCTCGTGTTGTTGCATGCTACCGTGCATACAGTCCATCTCGCTAATATATGCAACTAGCTGATTGGTTGGTCATGGCAATTCTCAGCGCTGATTGGTTAGTCATGAGCAAATCTCAACGCTGATTGGTTGGTCATGAGCAACTCTCAGCGCTGATTGATTGGTCATTACGTCATGTTGCATATATTTTCCAGATGGACTGCACGTCTGCATACGTCAGGTAATATCTTTTATTTTGGTCCCGCGTCTCAACGCGCGCATAAATGGGTAAGCAGTCTCATGTAGGGGTGGGTCGGTATAAAAAACGGTTTTTTTCGGTATAAAAAACGGTATAAAAAACGGTTTTTTATACCAGCGCCAAAAAATGGCCAAAATAAATTACCGATATTTTACCGCGTAAATTTTGGTTTTTTTCCGGTTTTTTATACCGCCGAAGGACCCAAATTTCAATTTTTGAAATCACTCAAAATGCACTGTATTCCGCATATCCATTTCAATTTTCATTTTCGCCACTTCATAACTTGATGTTCCGGAGAACACAATTCACGCTCTTGGTATAAATAAAGCACACTGAGACCCGTGTCAAGTGTTGCTGGCAACAGCACGGAATCGTTGCTGTCAAACTGCGACAGCACGGATTCGCAGTCCCCGTCGGCAGCGTCAGCTGCTGCCACTGAGAACATTGCTGCGCTTGCATCGGCAAATTGTGTGGACAGCTCTGATGACGACTTCACTGATGATGATGGTGACGGCTGCATTGATGATACTCATGATGATGATGATGAATAGACAAAAATCGGGTGAATGGCTAATATTTATTCAGTCAAATTTCCTGAAATTTTGTGTCTTTGAACTCGGAAATTGCTCAAAGTTTTGTTGGTGATGTCGTCGTGCTGTTGTACTGGTGATAGTGACCCGAATCTCCATCTGATTTTTTTGCTCTTTCAATTTTGTTCTTGGTTTACTTCTTTCGTCTGTGCGGGTTCGTGATTCTTTTTGTCTTTCGGTGATCTTTTATTTAGAAACGCGGTGAAATTGTTGTGCAGTTACATATCTCTCGATCGTGTCAGTTCAATTGATTTGCATGTATCACATTCCTTGCTGTTTCAAATATCAATCTGTCTTGCGTTAGTTTTTTTGTTTTAAACTCGCATCTGATAATTTTTCTGATGCTGCATTCTCTCTAAGCGCCACCGATTCAAATAAAATCAAGATTGGAATACGTTTCCATTGAAACACATACAGTTTCTGGCTACAATTGTGGTCTTTTACTCATTATTCAGCGGTTTGCGTAAAATCAGAGCACCAGAAATTGTCGCAATCACAAGATTCTTCAAATACTGGGTCGGTAAAAAAACCGGGTATAAAGAACCGGACGCGGTATAAAAAACCGTTTTATATACATGGATTTGAAAAAAACCGTTTTTTACCACCCCTAGTCTCATGCACGACGCGGGAATTCAAAATTGGCAAAGGGATCCGAGTCCCCTAAATGAGGCCGGGTCACTTTTGGCTATTCTGAAATACCACATACAGATTGAAACTAGTTTTCTTTTATGTCCACAACCGCATTGAGTCGCAGGCCTTAAAGAAAAGATAATATAAACGGGCCTTTATGAGCGTGCCTCCATACCGAGCACATGATGACGTCAGACTTGGACGTTGCCAGTCTGCGTGCACAAGAAACACAAGCGAACCAACCAATCCGTACTGCGACACGGCCACCCCGTTGTCTTGCAGTGATTTCACGACTAAATTCACCAAATCCAAATTCGGCAGTTTTCCGTTCAACATGTTGTAGCGGACGTCGACAGCGGTGAACCAACCTGCACGTTTTTACACGCAACATTTTTACCTCGCTCATCCATCCGTTTTTTCTTGGCAAGGGCAACGCCCGGCATACCCACTCCTGCACTAAATCACCGGGGTAGGAGTTGGTAACTTCGGGTTTCTGCAACCGTGGGGTCGAAGCAAGTTTCATAAAAGACATTGGTTGTAATAAAAAACACGTTTTTTGGTTCCACTGTCACACACACACGCGTGAAAACGAATGCCGTCGTCGCTTCTGTGTGCGAGTGCCCCAATGAGTCAAACGGTATCACCAGACAGGAACGCTCACGACCAAAATACCACTCGAGGTGTCGAGAATCAAATTTTTGAACAATCAAAACAAGCCCAGCAAACCAACCCGACTGTGTGCCGCTGTTCTCCGGGTCCGAATCGACGTATTCAAGTCCGATCGCGGCCTGAATCACCCCGCTGTGTGTTGCGAGACCCTCCGACGGCAAGCGAATGCCTGCGCAAACGAGCGAACTGTTTATAAAGTCAGGCGTTGTTGCTTTTCTATTGTATAAAGACACGTTTCGCTAATCGAGCTTCTAATAACTGATGGTGCGGTGACGAAAACATGGGTCGTTTAGTTCCTTCAATTCTTCTGGGCTGGGGCTAACTGTCACGACGCAACGTGCACAGTACAGAAACCGCAAATCAAGACAATTTTGTGAAATCTGTTTTTCAGTCGAGAGTTTCGCTGAACAGACCTTACCAAAAAAACCCGAAATGTTGAACAAAACAAAAGAAATATCATTTGAATGAAACCTACCGGGCACCTCTACGCCGTGATAGGCGGCCAGGAACGCTTGCATGCCCACGAGGCCGTTGTCTGATACCACCAGCCAAATGTCCTTCGCCCAATAGTTGCGTCCTGGAGCGTATCCTTTCTCATTTTTCATCACGATCACCACACTGACCCCAGTAGACTGTCGTATTAACGGCAAAAAGTACCAGTACACGGTGGCCCAAACGTCATCAGACAAATTCAGTTTTACGTTTCCGAGAAAACTCTCAAAACTGACAAAAAACATGACACAATGGAACCTTCACGCAATGTGCACGACGAATTGCTCACCGAAAGGAACGCTAGAAAGAATCGCAAACAAACGAAACGAGCACAAATGGAAAGACGACCTCTAAAGTTTCGCATCAGGTCGAGCACGGCAGCGAGCAGATGACGTGTGTGCCAGTGCAACGGCATGCACAGCAGCAGCGCCTCCGTCGGCGCACCGCGACCCGACCGCAGCACTCCGTAGAACGTCTCGTGCGACGTCGTCTGCAAAGCTTTGAATGGAGAATAGTGCAGTATTGAAACGCTTCGTCCGGTATAGATCTGTTACCATGAAAAATAGCCGGGGTACATAAGGGACATAATAATTTGCTTGCCTGTCAATTATCAACAACAAAATCACCATTTCAGAGACAGAGAGAGAGAGAGATGTGGGAACCAACCAAACCATCGGAAAATTAAGCGGACACCTGGACATCAAAACCACGTCTCCGTGTATCCTGCTTTGACCGAGCCGCGGAGACCCGTCTTTTCTCAGACGTAATATCACTCTTTTGTCTTTGACCTCTGAAGCCAACAACAATAACAACAACAACAACAACAACAACAACAACAACAACAACAACAACAACAACAACAACAACAACAACAACAACAACAACAACACCAAGCGCGCTCACCACACGACTGAGTGGTGCACTGAGATTGTAGCGCAGCACGTACGCCTCGATGCCGATGCTGCGCGTCTGCTGCCGTGCGAACGCGAACACCTCGCGCACAGAGCAGCCGCTGAAATGGAAACGACTCAACGGTTGAATGATGGTGACGTTTCAGCTGGCAAGCAGTTTCCTCGGTTCAAGCATTTCGCGTGTATTCGAGACAGCGACAACGGCGAATTTCGCATTATTACGTTATTATTACGTCAACTTGGTGAATTGCGTTGCGATGCGACCAAACACAAACATCAGTAACAATGCAGATTCATACGCACAGCTTATACGCAAACACAAACGTAAATTAATGAAACTTTATGAAAATTTTCAACCTGTCAGGCGACGGACATGCGGACAACATGGACTTGGTCGCATGACGGAGCCATTTTGTGTCCGCCTCATACTCGGTGGGCGCCAAACGAGGCAGCAAAGCATTTTCAGAGAAATATGTCGGCTCCGGCAGTTTTAGCACGACGACGAAAAACGAAATGCACGCTGGAAAAGTGACGATAGTGAAATTGAAGACAAAAAAGTGACAACTCTTCAAAATGAGAAACACTTACATATAACATATAGAACTGGCGACAGCACCAAAAGAGAACGCCGAAAAATCCGTTGTCTTTTCGTTTCCTCTTCTGGTTCGTTTTCTTTAACTTCTTTCATTTTCGCCCTTTCACTATAGCTTAAAAGTAAAAATAAAACACGGATACAAAACGAACTCCCTGGTTTATTTGGCACAACTTTGATTTTTGAAATTTTTTTAACAGCCCTAGTTGGGCAGTACCGTGGGCGGGGGGGGGGGGGGGGGTAGGGTTAGGGGCTTTGAAAAAAAAAAAAAAATTTTTATTTTTTTTTTTCGTTTTTTTTTAAAAAAAAATTGGATTTTTTTTTTCAAATTTAAAAAAAAATTTGAAAAATTTTTCTTCTACTTTGCTATGAAAATTCGATTTATGGCATAATTTTTTGAAAGTTCAAACCAAATTTTCTTCCCAACTTCTTTGTGTGCTTAGGTACATGTCATTATTTGGTCATTTTGACCGACGTACTCCATGTTTTTCGATTTGGATGACTTCTCTAGAGTCAATTTTTAGCGTTGAAATGACTTAACTGAATTGAAATATCGTTTCAGAAATCGTTTTCTTGCAACTTAGAACATGTTTTTTCAGTCGGTAGGCCATGAGATGAACATGATATCTTGTTGATTGGCGTACGTTATAGGTCTACAATGGAGTTGTGCGATATATTGTTAAACAATTGGAGCGGGGATGTTGGTTAATACCACATCACACGACCGTTTTTCAGATACCCGATAACATGGCCACATGTTAAAACTTGCGTGCTGAGCTAAACTAACGTGTCAACTTGCGTCTGTCAGTTGCCCGCAACGTGATCGCGAAATCATGGTACGTGTTTTCGATACGATGATTTGAAGAGTGGGCTCTCGCCATGTGGCAGATAGCATATCTGGTTGAACCTGAAAGTAAGTGTCTTGGGGGGGGGGGGGCGACCGGGTCGACAGGGGTTGCCGACTTAGCTACAGCAAACAGGAATTTTTGAACACAGTCAAATTTTGGTAATTTTCTAAAGAGGAACAACTAAGAACGGTTCAATATTCAAGTACACGTCGAAAATTGTCCTGTTTTACTGTTGAAAATGCAACTTTCCCTCTATGAAATGGACATAATTTCAATAAAACACGATTTTCGCTCTTATAGTTTTCCGGATCGTTCTGAAAATAGTCTAGATGAACTCAGCTCGACGAGACGCTTCGAACAAACCTAACTTGTAAAAAAAAATTTAAAAAAAAAATTTTTTTTTTAATTTAAAAAAAAAATCCGGATTTTTTTCCCCTAACCCTAGGTGGGGGGTACACCTAGGGTTAGGGGCTTTGAAAAAAAATTTTTTTTTATTTTTTTTTTCGTTTTTTTTTTAAATTTGGATTTTTTTTTCAAACTTAAAAAAAAAAATTTGAAAATTTTTTCATCTACTTTGCCCTGAAAATTCGATTTATGGCATAATTTTTTGAAAGTTCAAACCAAATTTTCTTCCCAACTTCTTTGTGTGCTTAGGTACATGTCATTATTTGGTCATTTTGACCGACGTACTCCATGTTTTTCGATTTGGATGACTTCTAGAGTCAATTTTTAGCGTTGAAATGACTTAACTGAATTGAAATATCGTTTCAGAAATCGTTTTCTTGCAACTTAGAACATGTTTTTTCAGTCGGTGGTAGGCCATGAGATGAACATGATATTTTGTTGATTGGCGTATGTTATAGGTCTACAATGGAGTTGTGCGATACATTGTTAAACAATTGGAGCGGAGATGTTGGTTAATACCACATCACACGACCGTTTTTCAGATACCCGATAACATGGCCACATGTTAAAACTTGCGTGCTGAGCTAAACTAACGTGTTAAACTTGCGTCTGTCAGTTGCCCGCAACGTGATCGCGAAATCATGGTACGTGTTTTCGATACGATGATTTGAAGAGTGGGCTCTCGCCATGTGGCAGATAGCATAGCTGGTTGAACCTGAAAGTAAGTGTCTTGGGGGGGGGGGGCGACCGGGTCGACAGGGGTTGCCGACAGCTACAGCAAACAGGAATTTTTGAACACAGTCAAATTTTGGTAATTTTCTAAAGAGGAACAACTAAGAACGGTTCAATATTCAAGTACACGTCGAAAATTGTCCTGTTTTACTGTTGAAAATGCAACTTTCCCTCTATGAAATGGACATAATTTCAATAAAACACGATTTTCGCTCTTATAGTTTTCCGGATCGTTCTGAAAATAGTCTAGATGAACTCAGCTCGACGAGACGCTTCGAACAAACCTAACTTGTAAAAAAAATTTAAAAAAAAAAAAAAAATTTTTTTAATTAAAAAAAAAATCCGGATTTTTTTTTCCCTAACCCTAGGTACACCCCCCCCCCCAGAGCACCAGAGACCGTCGGGTGGGGGGCGGGTGGGGGGGGCACCGTGCCACCCCCCCCTAAAACCGGGCACCCCCCCATCGGACCCCCCCCCTCGAAAATTTGGCCGACACCCCCCCCACACCCCCCATGAAATTTTGTCTGGCGGAGACCCCCCCCCCAAAATTTTCTGCACAGTGCACACCCTAAAATTTTTTTCGAAAATCATGATTTTTTGTCTATAAAGTCTATAATATAAGCTGAATATATGATAACTTGACCATCTTCATTGTAATTTCAAAGATTTTGCAGCTAAATTTAGCGTTTTTCCTTTAAAATTTAAGCGAAAAAGTGTGGGGGGGGGCGGGGGGGGGGGGGGGGGACCCCCCCCCACAGAAAATTTTGAAAAAATGCACCCCCCCCCCATGGGACCCCCCTGGGGGGGGGTCCCACGTTACCATAGGTTGGACCCCCCCCCTCACTTTTTGGTCGGCACCCCCCCACGGCACCATACCCCCCCTTCGAAAATTTGTTTGGGCCCACGGTACTGTAGTTGGGTTGTTTTTTCGAAACCAAGCTAGCACACTAACGAAATGAATGCTGAAAGAATATTCTTCATTTGTTTGTTTTGTTTGATTGTTCCTTCACGTGATGCATCTTATTAAAAGATGTGCATGTGCAGTAGCGGTGGCTAGGGTTGTTAAAAAAAACAAAAATCGTCATTTTTGTTTTTTTTTAAAAAAAAAATTTTTTTTTTTTTAAAAAAATTTCAAAAATCAAAGTTGTGCTAAATCAATCAGGGAGTCCGAAGAACCACATATGATATGCAAGCGCCTCCCGAATGACTCCCGTATGGCGGAACTTTGCAGATTTTGTTTTGGTGACCTCAATTACCCCTTTTCCAAACCGTCACCATGCCTCTTCTTGTGTTTTGACCTCCAAAACGTCACTAATTGTCCCCAGCTAAGCTAATGCTAAAGTGAAGACAAACATACCGCCTTGAAATTCGATCAATTCTTCTGATGGTGTCGCGACGACACGACACGAAGCAGCAACCAGACAACGTAGCGCTTGCAAACGGAGCAGCGAGCACAATCGGACGCTCTGCGAGGCGAATCGTCACCTTATCTGCATCGGAAATGGTAGGCTAAGCTTTGGGACGCTCAAAAACTTCATCGCAGATGTTGTCGAAGCCTAAAATCAGTCGGTAAAACGGCCCAAAATCGACTGCTAAAGGTTTTACGAGGTATAATCAAAGAAAATTTTTGTTGAACTTTCGAAAAATTGTGCCAAAATTGAGGTTTTTAGAGCATATTAGAGGAAAATTTTTCGAATTTTTTTTTTTTAAAAAAAAATCGGCATTTTTGTTTTTTTTAATCACTTTTTTTTAAAAAAAAAAAATTTTCATTTTTGTTTAACAACCCTAGCGGTGGCCCATGCGGCCTGCCTAGGGTTAGGGGCTTTGAAAAAATTTTTTTTTTATTATTTTTTCGTTTTTTATAATTCGGATTTTTTTTTTCAAACTTAAAAAAAAAATTGAAAAATTTTTCTTCTACTTTGCTCTGAAAATTCGATTTATGGCATAATTTTTTGAAAGTTCAAACCAAATTTTCTTCCCAACTTCTTTGTGTGCTCAGGTACATGTCATTATTTGGTCATTTTGACCGACGTACCATAGTTGTTCTAGGGGGGGGCCTGGGGGGGGGGGGGCCGGCCCCCCCCAAAAAATTTTCGAATCTATCTCTATCAGAAAGGTTTTTTCGGCTCAGCTATTATCTATCTAAAAAAAATTCTCAGCCAGCTATCTATCTGAAAATTTTTGTCTTCGAAGACATAAAATGAGTCAATTTTTGACCAAAATTGACCATTTTTGTTCGAAATTCTTGAAAATTTCGCTAATTTTAGTTAAAATACGCGTTTATACTTGATTTTTAGCATGTTTTAAGCATTATTTAACTGTTTTTATAGCTTTTTAGCGTTTTAGCTATCTATCTATCTAATTTCAAAATTTTGACCGCCCCCCCCCCCAAAGTCACATGGCCCCCCCCCCCCCCCGCGGCCCCCCCCCCCCCAAATTTTCCAGCTATCTATCTGTCTGGAAAATTTGCTCCAGCTATCTATATCGGCCCCCCCCCAACCCCCCTGCTCTGGAACAACTATGCGACGTACTCCATGTTTTTCGATTTGGATGACTTCTAGAGTCAATTTTTAGCGTTGAAATGACTTAACTGAATTGAAATATCGTTTCAGAAATCGTTTTCTTGCAACTTAGAACATGTTTTTTCAGTCGGTAGGCCATGAGATGAACATGATATTTTGTTGATTGGCGTATGTTATAGGTCTACAATGGAGTTGTGCGATATATTGTTAAACAATTGGAGCGGAGATGTTGGTTAATACCACATCACACGACCGTTTTTCAGACACCCGATAACATGGCCACATGTTAAAACTTGCGTGCTGAGCTAAACTAACGTGTTAAACTTGCGTCTGTCAGTTGCCCGCAACGTGATCGCGAAATCATGGTACGTGTTTTCGATACGATGATTTGAAGAGTGGGCTCTCGCCATGTGGCAGATAGCATAGCTGGTTGAACCTGAAAGTAAGTGTCTTGGGGGGGGGCGACCGGGTCGACAGGGGTTGCCGACTTAGCTACAGCAAACAGGAATTTTTGAACACAGTCAAATTTTGGTAATTTTCTAAAGAGGAACAACTAAGAACGGTTCAATATTCAAGTACACGTCGAAAATTGTCCTGTTTTACTGTTGAAAATGCAACTTTCCCTCTATGAAATGGACATAATTTCAATAAAACACGATTTTCGCTCTTATAGTTTTCCGGATCGTTCTGAAAATAGTTTAGATGAACTCAGCTCGACGAGACGCTTCGAACAAACCTAACTTGTAAAAAAAATTTAAAAAATTTTTTTTTTTAATTTGAAAAAAAATCCGGATTTTTTTCCCCTAACCCTAGGCCTGCCTGCCCCATACCATAACACAGGAAAGAAAAAATGCAAAAACTAAATTGATCATTTTCACCCTATCAAAAAGGCTTGGCTTAGGATTGGATTGGATTGGATTAGGTTTAGGATTGGTTGATTTAGGGTTAGGGGCTTTTAGGTTTTACGAGGTAATATCAAAGAAAATGTTTGTTGAACTTTAATTCGAAAAATTGTGCCAAAATTGAGGTTTTCAGAGCATATTAGAGGAAATTTTTTCGATTTTTTTTAAATCGGCATTTTTTTGTTTTTTTAATCACTAAAAAATTTTGATTTTTGTTTAACAACCCCAGACAGAAGTCCTACTGTCCTACACCTGCGTGCGCTACCACCGACACGACAAAATTTGAAAAAAAGGTTTTTGTTTGACATTAACAAATAACAACCCCAGCGTAGCTTACCAGAAACATAGAAGAAGAAAAATTCCTTGCGAATGTCGGCCGCTACAACACTTCCACCGCCGAAACTGAACGGAATTCGTGAATTAACACGCGCCGAAATGGAAGCTGCTGAAGCACGACGACGGTTAGTGATAGTGATGCGATGTTGTAGGTGTTTTTTGAGAATGCTGGAACTGGGAATGGAATGTTGCACAAGCACAAATACAGAGATGGGTCTTGTCACGTCACCGTTTATACTTCAAAGACGTTTGGAATGTTTGTTCGCTGAAATTTACGTTGTTGGTTTTTTCAAATATAAACATCACACAGTGTGTTGAAAAGTTGCAGACGTCGGGACGAGATCAGCAAACGAATGGGCGACTATTTGCTGAAGGGCTACAAAATGCTGAACGAATATTGTTCTGACTGCGATGTCAGTCCATTTTTGTTTGCGTTTCACATTGTTTGGTTAGAGAGATTTAGTTTTGGTTCTCTCTGGATCAAATTCGAAAATCCTACGATTGTTCAAGAGAGTTCAAGGTCAGTTCGTTCGTAATGTCGGTCGGCTATCGCATTGATAAAGACGGTTTTTTCTGATGTTTCCAGTGATCCGATCTTTTTGTATTGGTTTTTTAGAATATTCTCCTGGCGACACGCGACGACACTCGATACTGCGTCGCATGCAGCGAACTGGAAGGCGACGGTGATCATGGTTAGTTGGCAATGATTTTGTAAATGATGCTTTGTTTGATTGAACACAAAAAAAACGAAGCGGCTTGGGTTGTCGGAATTGCGCTGCACGGTGTTGAGTTAAAAGGCCGTGCAATACGAAACGTTTTTTTTTCTTTGCTTGCGCCACACGTCAATTTTGGTGTATAAGAAACAAAGGCACTGGCAAAGCGTGCGTGGCAACGAATGAACTTTCAGTGTGAGAAAATATAACACCAATACTCGTCTGCGTGTCTTGTGCCGGTGTGTTTGTTTGGTTCGACTGAGCGTGCAACAACTGTGTCTGTAACGGAGTACAGACTGTTTTCAGACCAGGACCCTCGTGGCCTGGTAGTAGTGCGTTAGACTGCAGTCTGTGCGCTCGGGGGATCGAGCCCCGCCGAGTGGTGTTTAGGCACTTGATGACAGAGAAAACTCAATGGGCGCCCTACTCAATGGCGTTCAGTACGCTTCTCTCTGGGCTAGCCCTGGCTAAAAACATCGCTTAAAAATCCCAACAACAACAAACAAGGACGTGACCGAGTTCAGAAATGTGTGGTTTCCTTCGCAGATTGTCTGTGTTGCAGATGACGCCGACGGCGGCGCCGGCACACGCACGTTGGTCGCTGAAGTGCCGCTCGAGCAAAGCCTCAATTTGGTGAACTCAAACGAGCAGAACGCCGTCGCCAGCAAGGTTCCATCCATTCATTTTTAAGTTGTGCAAAAAAGCAACAAACGCCGATAAACACGAAGGCTGATAACGTTGAATTTGAAATGAAAAAAATGTTGTTTAGGTTCATGCATAGGTTTAGTCAAACCTGCCGGAAAGAAAAAACGTTCATTCATTACAGAAGAAAGCGTTTCAGAAAAAATACAGAAGCGCCAGATTTTCGTGTTCGTGTTTCGTTCGCGTTCATTTTTGTCTGCATGCACGCATCCAAATCAACCAATTTTTTAATGGTTGTTCTCTGCATTTCGGCCCGGCCAACATCATATGCAGAAGAGGGGGTGGCCTCATCAGTGATGATGAACCACTTGAGTCACAAAAGCATGAAAAAGCTAACGAATTGCGATGCAGCGTGTGCATTTTCGGCGGCCAATGCTTCTCGAAGCGTTTCACATCTCACTGTTTTGTTCCTGGAGGCATCGAAAACGAAAACCGGTTCTTAATTATTTTTCTGTCGCAGCAGTCACGCACACGGGCGTCCGGTGGTGGAGGCACCGCTGCTGGTAGCAAGAAAGCGTTGATCTTGACGAAGGCGCGCAATTCGGTCGAGATGAAAATCGGCTGGGCAACGAAACGCCTGAACTCGACCGAGTCACTCGACGAATGCTCGGCGCTGGCGAATCATTGGCGAATTGGCGGAAACGTTGGCGAGCCTGGAGAAGCTGACGTAAAGTGCGCTCTATAAAAGTGAATGGTGTTTGCAAAGTGAATAGTTCTACTCCAGGGTGTTCCGAAATTTGGACCTTGACAAATTCCGCTTGAATACTAACCCCAGTTTATTTTTGACCGAAGCTTCCCATTGATTGGATTGGTATTTTTAATTTCGACGCAAAACTGTTTGTCTTTGAAGCTCATGTCTCGAATATTTTTTTCCAGAATTTGTCGAAGACTAACTTTTGGAACTTCCTGGAGTAAAAATGTTTACTTTTCAAACACTATTCACTTTTATAGAACTGACCACTGGTGCTTGTCGGAAGCCGGTGTTGTGGTGCATTCGTTTGTTCATTGAACGAGCGCAGTATTATTGCGCAGTCATGCAACATACACGCGCTCATACAATATCGCAGCCACGATTTCTACATCGCGTGAGCGTTTTGTGTCGTGTCGTGTGTCCGTGTGTACGCACAAAAAACTAACTCCTCCTTGAACGATGACGTCGCAAGTGTGTGTGTGCTTGTTTGCGACTGTACAACAGTACGTTGGTGTAACAGTGCACTGGCTTCAGATTAGGAGTTTAGTTTTGTGAGAGCTGCTTTGCGATATTGTACCGTTTGGCTGTTTTTTCTTTTTTTCGAATATAGTGAAACTTTTGAAATTCTTGGCAAGCAGCTGATTTGTCTGTTTTTTTTGTTGCACTGGACTCAGTGAGTCAGCTTGATACGGCCAATCAGCGCAAATAAAAAAAAATTTCTCATGTGTGCAAATAGGCTGCATGTGTGGAGAGTGGAAGTGGGGCTGTGTGTTATGGTTTCACGGTTTATTGCATCCTGGTCGAGAGAAATCTCACAAATCGGTTGTTTTTGTTTTGTTTTGCAATGTGATTCGGTGCCAGAAAATTTGTCTCCGTTTTTTTCTTGTCGTGATCAGAAAGTTGCTAATGAAATTATTATCAGTGTCTTTAGGCTCTGCGACACCATGGGTTTGCACACGTAGCTAGTTTCAATAATTATTGGGCAGTTCAAAATCTCTCAAAGTGACTCTGCCCTCAAAGTGCTCAAAAGGGCCTCAGATCACTTCACAAATTTTGACTTTCCGCGTCATGCATAAAATGGTTTTTTACTTATCTGTGCGCGCATTGTGTCTCGAGACTAAAATAAAAATATCATACACGAATTTACTTTGCCTTTATTTAGTTGTTCGTTGAATAAACTGACAGTAACGCTCTTCAAAATATCCGGTTTTTGATAAATCATTGATCGAATCAAATATGCCAAAAATTCGGCGACGACGATGGCGGCATCGGATTGCTGGTGCACGGACAGAACAGCTCGAATGGACCTGTGGACAACTATCGTTTTTTGCTTATTCCATGGTGATTAGTTTGCAAACATACAAATTTATCTGCGACTCTTGTTGGGTGGTGTGGCGCTGGACCTAAATTCTGTTCATCTGGCAAGGTTTGCGACACACGTTTGCGTGGACTTGACATATCACTGGCAGAACCAGTGCTACTGAAGTCGAACACGTGAGTGAACACGATTTAAAAAAGTTCACACTTGCGTTCTGTGAAACTGCGTTGCAGACAACCCTCATCGCACGTTCCCCGGTTTCACAAGAACGCGAGTGGGAAATGCAGTTTATCAGCTGTGGTACACTTCTTCGGTTTCGCTGTGTGCGAAGTCTGCGACAACTCGTCTACAGTCGAACTCATTTTAAAATAAGGGAATCAGCTGATTGATTGGTGAACAGGTGATACATGCATTATGTGCAAGCCAAACTCAGCCTCCCCACAGCAGTGTCTGCGCAGAAAGCATGCGTCACGTGATTACCAACCAACCAATCAGCTGATTCCCTATAATTCAGACGTCACCTTTTTCTCCGGGTTCGCCGACCGGTCCAAGTGGGCCGTACCGTCCAACGGTGCCCCTGATTCCGACCAAGCCCATCGGTCCTTGCTCGCCTGCGCGTCCCGCGTTCGCATCGACGCCTCGGTTTCCCGGTCCGCCCGGCTCACCAAGCGAGCCCGGCGTGCCCGGTTGGCCTTTCCGGCCGACGATTCGCTTTGCGCTCGTACCCTGCTTGCCGCGTTGACCGCGACGCCCCGTTGCGCCTGTTGTGATTGAAGTTGAAGTCCTGGTCTCGTCTGGAGACGGTCTGCTCGTTTCAACACAGCTATGCAGCACGTGGTCACAAACAAACGCACTGGCACGCATCCAGTATTACTGCAGCGTGTGTCAGCGTGCACATCACCGCGCTAGTCTCATTGTGTTTGTATGTGACTGCAAACATGACTGTGTTCAATTTTCAGTGATACCAGCGTGAAGGCGCATTCATGAAGCAGTGTCTAGTGACGCGTAGCTGTGTTAAAACATAGCTACAAGACTCGCGTTCGCTCACCGGTTTTACCCAATTCGCCGAAGACGCCCGGTATGCCCGGGTTGCCGTTGCGCCCGTTTATGCCGACAACGCCAAACGCACCGCGGCGACCGCTCATGCCTGAATGGGATGGGTTGCAAAGTGTTCAATGAAGCTTAGTTGTTTGATCCGGTATATGGGTTCACATTCACTTCACAGCACCCCAGTTTTTTCGCCTGAAGACAAGTCTGTTGAAACACAGTTACATTGTACAATACAGTCGAACTCTAGATTATAGGCAATCAGCTGATGATTGGTTGGTGATCGCGTGATTCACTGCTTTGTGCAGTCGCCTTCCACAGAAATTCCTCACAGAGAGTTCGACTGTATGTTGCACAGTTAGATACAAACGACGAACACATGTGCGCGCTCGCGTGGTATTCACCACGCGAGCGCAGGTGTCAGCGACAGTGTGCCAGAGCGTGTGCTTGTGATTGTGCAACGTTATTGTGTTACACCTACAGTTACAACAGAGTGTACGCTCTTCCAGAGACTGCAACCTGTTAGTTTGAAAAAAATCATAATCAAGAACGCACCCGCTTGACCCTCACGACCGGGCGGCCCCGGTGGCCCTGGCGGGCAGTAGTGACAGCCCTTCCCATTACGCTTGTTGCCGAATTGCGGCTGGAAGTAAAATAGGATGAATCTGTTTTGAAACTGGCTGGAGAATTGTGCACCAAAAAGTTTTCCTGTATGTTTTCTTGAAAATTACCCTGTAACTGATGATAGCACTATTACCCGAATAAACACGACGCCCCCATTCGGTCCGTCCGGCCCTCCAACGCCCGGTGGCCCATCTTCACCGGGTTGCCCAATTGGCCCCGGCAATCCGGGCAGGCCCGGTGGACATTTGTGCGCGATGTCAATGGTGCATTCTGAAACAGCGTCTTTGTTGAAAACTTGACAATGGTTTGCTGAGTTAACCTGGGTAGATAGATCACGGATTTCCAGCTCTGCCTCACACTCACTGCACATCGGTGTAGCAGCCGGCGGCAATGGCAGTGGGGTGGCACTGGGTGCAGCGGCGGCAGGTGGCTCATTGATTTGCTTGTAGTGTTCGTCGTAGTACTCGTCATAGTCGGCGGTGTTCTGTCGCTGGCTGCCGTGGTCGGACGCGACGTGATACGCACGATACAGCGGCAGATTCTGCTCGTACAACGGCGGCGCAGCGGTGGTGGCCGCTGAAACGTGCTGCAGTCGCTCTCTGCACTTGATCGCCAGAATATACCGTAAAGTCTTGCATATAAGGTTCCTCCCACTTATAAGACCCTCACCCAAAAGCGGGCGGAGTGTCACATGGCGGAAAACCAGAAAATTCAAAATTTTGGACTTGGTCGAAATCCCGCCCCGTTTATAAGACCCGGAAGTCCTAATCTTTGCTTTATAAGACATGCTCCCACTTATACGGTTGTCACACAAAATTCCGTTTTTTTCAGAAATTTTTGATTTTCAAATTTATATAAAGAGACCTCATATGCAAGACTTTACGGTAACTCTGTTCAGTTTCATCATTCGGTACGTCATCAAGTCGTGACGGGCAAAAATGAAAATGCAGTAGTGGAGGAAGCAATGTTCCGAACACAGCACGAAAACCATTTTTTATCAAGGTTTCTGGCGTTTACAAATGCACGTCAGCCGTTTAAAAGCGCTGACGGGCGTTTCGAAACGTCCGCTGGTGTTTTGAAACATTTTTTTGGCGTTTTGAAACGCTTTCGGTTCGGCTTTCTGGGTTTCTCGAACCGCTCTGATATTTGGACACGCCCACCTGCCATTGTAAACGGTGTTTGGGCGTTGTTTTGGAGCGCCAACAACGTAGAACACGTTCGTCCGTCTTTTTTTCAAACAATTTCTGGAGTTTTGGAATGCCCTCTGGCGCCCGGCGTTTCAAAATGCTCGAAATTGTTTTTTTAAACCCTTGACTTTCAAAGCGTTTTCGTCGGTCAGCAGCTCATCGGAGTTCCTGAGTTAATGATTCGCCAACCGGTTATCGGTGTTTGCCGATTGTAGTAGTACGCGTGACTCGGCCGATGTTGCGTTTGCGGCTGCACGTGCTCTTGCTGATAGTTGTACGGGCGGAAATTCGCTGCACGGTCGTTCTGGAAAACAAATGAATTGCTGGAAAAAGAACCGCCAAATTTTTTAGCACACAACTTAGTTTAGCACAAAATTGATGTAAAAAAATAATTACCGCGAATTGGTTGGCGGCGTAGGGTGCATATGACTCTCGCCTGTGGCGGCTCGTTATTGGCGGCCGCGATTTCAACAGTCGCACTTCGTCCCACAGTCGGTTTGCGTCGTGCTGTAAACAGAGGTTCTGGTTTCTCGGGACACTGACCAATGAATGTGCAGTGCGAACTGCGAAATACCGTAAAGTCTTGCATATAAAGTTTCCAATATATTTTTTTGAAAAAAATGGAATTTTGTGTGACGACCTTATAAGTGGGAGGAGGTCTTATAAAGCGAAGATAGGAGCGGATTAAAAAGGTCGTCGTGTTTCAGTAAAAATTCGTGTTTTCTGCCCAGATCTTGACAGGGCGGAATTTTGAGCTTCAACATTACCGCTTAAGCTGTTAATCCATCATCAAACTTTCCATGCCCCCTCCACGTACCGACGAGACGACGACGTCGTCGTCGTTGTTGTCGCCCTCGTTGTTATGTTTGTATTTTTTAGGCCCCATAAAAGTCAGTATTTCAAGCCTGTTTGGCTTTCATCGCACTTTCTTCTCCAACGGTTTCCGCAGCAAAAAAATGAGAAGCGAAACAAAAAAAAACCTTATAAAGAGGTCCGACCTTATAAACGGAGGTAGAAATTTTTGGTTTCTTTTGGGTGGGGGTGGGGGTCTTAGAAGTGGGAGGAAGCTTATATGCAAGACCTTACGGTAAATACAAATCCCCTGGAACACCGGTAACCATATGACGTCATTTTTGGGTCTCCGAACTGCATACATGCTGTTCATAAAGTTTTATCGGAGTTTCCTGCTTTTTCGCGAAATAAAATGGGATGGAATAGAATTCCGTGTGCCCATTTTCACCCGGAACGAGTGCATTTGCGTGTCGAGGTCGGCCCAGATGCGGTTGACCTCAGCGACGATCATCTGCGCAAACAGCGCGCATGCCACAATCGTGACCATGCTCAGCAGCGTGCCTGCCACTGCGACGGTGTGCTGTTTTGCGAGCATTTTCGTGATGATCATGAAAACCTGCACAAACACTCGACCAAAAACAACATTCACTCAAAAAAGGATCTGCCTGGTCCAAAATTTGGTCGTCAATATGTGGAAGTATTTTTCAAGAAACTCATGCCTCAACGATCAAGCAACCGTTTTTTGACAAAAATCACAACAAAAAGTTCTCAACACAAAAAGAAGCCTTTTATATGCGGTTTTTCGTTCAGTCAAAGTCGGTATATGAATTCAAACACTGTACGGTCTTGGAAGTGCAATAATGAAAAAAACATTAAATTGCCGACATCTTAGCGAACTACTCGAAACAATAATAAAGACAGCGCCTTTAGGCGTCAGTTCAAATTAGTCTAAAATTAGCCGACCGCCCGTTCGTTTTGATGACTTTTTTTCTGGTGCAAGTTCAACATGTCATGTATGCATGCAGCTCATGCAAATATCTAGATACATACATGCGTCTGATGCCGTGAGCATCTGATGGCGTGCTGCATATACTTCGACGAATAATGGACTTTTTAATTTAAAAACAAAAAATTCAAACAACAATTTGGGTCAAAAACGCTGCACGCATACAGTCCATTAATTTCCGTTGCAAGGGAAACGATGATTTGCTGACTTCTCGTGTGCGGTGCCAATGTACGTCGTTGAGCGAACGGTGATTACTTTTGAAAATCAATATCCCTCGGCCTCTCTGAATATTCCAGTTTGAACAGTTTGCAATTTGCTGTCAAAAAAATCATGCGGATGCGCGAGCG
>JASANC010001718.1:0-14162 GCA_030248135.1 Theristus sp. LFF4_11 | reverse complement strand
ATGCGTGAATTGATTTTGATACTTTTAATAGGGAATGGCAGTTGTTTGTTGCTGATTAAAAAGATTGTTTTTCAGATATTTTGAATGATAGTGCAGTTTTGATTGTTAGATATCTGTTATTTCTTATGTGTCGCTTTGATTGCAAATGCTGAAACAGCGAATACCAAACTACACAGTAATCAGTGTTATGGCGAGTAAATCAGGTTACGATTAAATCGACAGCAATAAAAATCAGCAAAAGCATGTTGCTTGACAAAAAACACGGCTTAAACAACAAAAAAATGCTGTGATTTTCAAAAGTAGAAGCATCGACGGATAAAAATGCTTTTAAAAGTGAGCGATCATCTCTGCTTACCTCAATTTGGCCACTAGGTTGGAATTCTAAACCTATTTTTTTGTTCAGTAACCATTTTGAATTGACATTTCAGTTGGAAAAAGGAAATATACAATACTACCGGTGCAAGTAACAATTTTGATCAAACATTTTTTTTATATTTTTATACCTGCAGCGCCAGCAGCACCAGCAGCACCAGCAGTACCCGCTGCCCCGGAACACCGGCGGCACCTAAAACAAACAAGGGACAAAACAGATTATAATCACACAGAACTCAGCAATACCAGCAGATTAAAAACAACATACTGAAGCAAACTCACATGGTTAATACCTTGTTTGTTTTGTGTGTGTTATGTTGTGAACAAGTCACACACAAATTGAACAAAAATCAACGAACCTGCAGCACTGGCTGCTCCGTACTCCCGTAGCAGTTCCTTTAAAACGAAAAAAGGAAATGGGGAAACTTTCGAATGAAAAATTACAAAAGGAATGATTTTTGTGGACATGTGAAACGATTTAAAGAAAATCAGATGAAAAAAACGAGTGAAAAACTGATATGCAAACCAGCGGCGCCACTAGCGCCCGCAGCAACCGGCATAGGGTGAAAATCAACGGAAGACAACACTTTTTGCACTGGTGCTGCTGTGTGCACAGTGGTGCGTACGTTAGCAACAACGATAAAGCTACATGCAGCAATGTTTTGCAATATCTGATGTTTCCGTTTTTGCACAGAATTTACAGAATTTCGCACATGGTGTGATTTTAGACTAAACTGAAGAGGACAATTGAAAAATAACTTCAAAATTTTTACGCTTTTCAGCAACTTTTAAACAACTTTTAAACAAAAGCGCAAAAATATAACTCTTATGTACTTGTATCCGTGTGTACCACATCAGAGACTTGAAAAGCGTTGTCGAGCCAAGTCTTTCACTGCTTACACAAGGCCATATTCCTCCTTTTTTATGCGTCTTCCGCATTTTTAGATAATTATGATGACAGAGAAAACTCGATCTCGGCGTCCTACTTGACGGCGTCATGTACGCTTTTCTGGGTTGGCCTCGGCTAAAAAACATCGCCTAAAATCGCCGAACAAACAAACAACAAACGGGAGTTTGCTACCGTTTCCAAAATCGATATGCAGCGACACACGTTTGGAAACTGTCTGCCAATTGGTTCGTTTATAAATTGGACACCATGAAAACAGAAACAGAAAACAAAACAGGGGCAGTGAGCGCCCGTACGCGAAAACCGAACGCTCATCATCACCACCACCGAGGGTTGGCACAGGAAAAAAACCGGTTTTTTTACCAACCCTACCACCACCACCGACCGACAACGTGGCCGCATTGCGGAACAGCCCGCACGCGCGTCTGGTGTGGTTCGGCTTTGCGCGGTGCGCCGTCTCAAAAGCGGCCAGATAAAACTCCGGCTCGTGCATGTCCTGGATCATGCCGCGCACTCGCACCAACGCGCCGGCGGCGGAGTCCGCCGAAAGAATTGGAATCTGAGCCAATAAAAAATGGTATCCATCATTTCTGTTCCGCTTGAATGTCTCTCCTGCTAGGGATGGAAACGCCGGGTTTTTTATTTGTTGTGAAAAAAACCGTTTTTTTTCACGGCTTTCAAACTTGTTCCATTTGAATGTTTCTTTCACAACAACTACAGAGGCGATAATCAGCAGGAATAAAACAAGCTATTAAATCGAACTCTCCCCTCTATGAATTAGCAGTCGCTATTCGCGTTTTCATATTGAATGATTTTATTCAGGACATTGTATTGCATATGCGCACAATACGTCACAAGTCACATCACAAAGCGAGTGGCGTTGTGGTACTCGAAAGACTGCATTATTCTCCGCACGAACCAATCAACGAGCTGTACTAAATTCGCGGTCAATACAAGTGGTTACCGAGCAAAAACCTCACCTCGTCTCGTTGCGCTGCACATTTGGCGTGCCACTGGTTCAGCAACTCATCCGTGACGTCGCCAATTGGCCGTTTCTTTTCAATATGTTCCAATTCTGAACCGCAATTTTATTCAGAAGAAAAAATACTGTTTTTTCGAGAAAACTTCTCATCTTCATTGAAAAATCGAAACGGAAAAAGTGCACTGACCGAAATATTTGTCAATTGTCATCAGCGGGTCCACCTTGTCCTCCATGATGTATGGCATTGTTTCGCTCAATTTTTTTTGTCCGAAACCGTAAACTGGTAAAAACAAACAAACACCTTTGCACTCAAAATAGCCGGTGTTACGAAAATGATTTCACAGGGTGTAACATGGAGAAAACCCATCCTCAAACCCACTTGTTTGAGAACTGTGGCCGAATAGTGCTGCAGCCCATCAAAATGCAAATTCCACGAAAAAGCGAAAGTTTCAAACAATTGTTTTTTATTTTGTTCGCGCTCGAGAAAACCCTCAAAATACAAAACTTGTTATTATCTAATACTCCTCCATCTGAATGAACAAACCCGAAAAACAACCAACCAACAGCGTCATTGTTAAAAACAAAAAACAAAATTAAACGCTCTGAAAAAAACACCAGATCAGATCACAGCGCACAATAACAACAACAACTGTCAAACGAAATCACATCAGCGACTCATCATCGTCCTGATTGATTGGTTTCGGATCGAAACCGATCCGTTTATGCACCTCGCCAGCTGGCAGCCGCGAGTCGGCTGATCGACTGCCGCTGACGCCAGTTTCGGCTCGTTTTTCGAAACCGGAACCGGCTGCTACCGCTAAACCGTTTGTAGATTTAGCCTGCAGCGTAATGAACGAACACGTTTTTTCAGGCGGCAACTGAGAAAGAAGTTCGCTTCTGTGCGATTTTTCTCCTTGCTCATCAGACACGTAAAAAGACAACATCCGGTTGATAAACAACGCAACAACACTGCAAAAAAACCGAACGAAGTCAACCAATTGGCCTATTTTTTACATTGTTGATTGTTGTTGATGATGATTAGTTCATTCAGAAAAATTTAAATTGCCTATGATGAAGTTTTAAAGCGGTTTAAAACTGATGCTGTTTCTCGCAGCACGCACACCAAGTATGCGCTGCAACCATGAAATTGGTGATGAGAATGAGAAGAAGCAAATACCAACTGGGAAGCAAATTATACAAATCCACGCCACCTCGAATGGAAAATCCCATCCCACCTTTCCGGCGTACTGTTCAACAGCTTTTGCGAGTATTTGATCGAGTTCGTTCTCAGTCTCCGGCGCGTACTCGATCCGAGTAGGCTTTCGACGCAACAGAACTTCGTAGGCGGTTGAGTCAGCAGACGCCGGCGGCGACGCATGATTGGATGATGGAGGGCCTGTGAGTGAAGCCAAAAAAGCAAAAAAAGTGATAGGTTCCTCTGCTCAAGTCTTCTCTTCCCGAATGTCAGTCAGTCAGTCAGTCAGTTTTATTCTGCAGTGCATGGCATGATACCAGAGAAGTGTGAGACACCATGAGTGGGCAAGCCAAATGTGAAGAATGTTCCGTTTCCGTTTGCCAGTAGCGCCCCGCCGCCAATTATTTATTTAAAACGCACAGAGATAAAAGCGACCAACGAAGAGAGCGGAATGCAATGCCAGGAACGGAAAGTTTCGCTGATTGCGATCAAATGAACATCGGTTGCGCCTGAGGCTGAGGCTGAGCAATTTTTTTTTTATTTATTTGTACGCGCGCCGGTTCCGGAAACCCGAAGGTACCAAACTCCGGCGGAGACGGGCAATACTGCCCCGAGCCCAATTTTACCCTCGGCTCAGGAGGGAATAGACCATTAGATGTTCATTGGTCACTCTAATTTTCCACGAGTATGTCTTGTCCACAGCGAGGTTCGAACCTGGTACCTACAGAACTGTAGGCCGAAGTTCTACCGCTACGCCATGGACGCGACTACGCCATGGACGCGACAACAAACTAACATTAAAAAAACAGAAATACCGGCCGACGACGGTTGAACATTGGTGGCGGCGTTTTTGTTTTGTCGCGACGACGATGACGACGTTGGGGGCATGCCCAACAGATGCGGCGTCACTGTGAGGCCGTTTGCTGCTCAGTACCGTGGGCCCAAAAAATTTTTCGAGGGGGGGGGTATGGTACCGTGGGGGGGGGTGCCGACCAAAAAGTGAGGGGGGGGGTCCAGCCTATGGTAACGTGGGACCCCCCCCCCCCAGGGGGGTCCCATGGGGGGGGGGTGCATTTTTTCAAAATTTTCTGTGGGGGGGGTCCACCCCCCCCACCCCCCCATGAAATTTTTTCGCTCAAATTTGAAAGGAAAAACGCCAAATTTTGCTGCAAAATCTTTGAAATAACAATGAAGATGGTCAAGTTATCATATATTCAGCTTATATTATGGACTTTATAGACAAAAAATCATGATTTTCGAAAAAAAATTTAGGGTGTGCAGAAAATTTTGGGGGGGGGGGTGTCCGCCAGACAAAATTTCATGGGGGGGGTGGGGGGGGTGTCGGCCAAATTTTCGAGGGGGGGGGTACGATGGGGGGGGTGCCCGGTTGTAGGGGGGGTGGCACGGTGCACCACCCACCCCCCCCACCCGACGGTCTCGGGTGCTCTGGGGGGGGGGTGTACCCCCCCCCCCCCCCCCCCCACCGCCCACGGTACTGTTGCTGCTGCTCCATTATTGTTGTTCGTTGCTCCAATCGCCGATGTCGACGACGACGAAATCGGTGTTGACGTGGCAGTCATCATTTTGCTGGAAATTTTGGTTTTCAAAATGAATTCTGTGCGGTCGGTGAGCAAATCGCAGATTTATTCTGGACCGCACGCACGATGATGAACTAGAACCACGAGGAAAAGATGGGAACGATGCACAAACATTGCAAGTGCAGAAAAATGGAACAGAACACTTGAACGTGAAAGTAAAGAGTCCAAGCCAATAACGCAACCAAGCCAACCAATCAGCAACAGTCAGATTGCGTTTTTCGCTGTGATTTGTGTTTTTTTCTTTTTGCAAAAGTTGCATGTCATTGCCTGCCGCGCGTTCGGTTCACCACGTTCAGTTCAGTTCAGCATAATTTCTTTTTCAACAAAAATATATTTGGATCAGCTCCAAAATTTCATTTTTTTCTGTTGTTCGTTCGTTGCGGTGAATTTCGTTGCATAGTTCTGATTTGAACCAAAAAACTTTGCAGACAGCACTGTACTACTGTGTTATAAACAAAACTGGTGCACCTGCACACCATTTCATCTGCCTAAACCAAATTGCTTTCAGTCAGAGTCAGACGGTCAGACCACAAAAAACGCGAAACAAAACATGGCTTTGAAAAACGAACAACACAACAACAGACAAAGACTGAATGTCGACTGGAGTCGTGTGGATTTTGTCGAAGAGTTGCAGAATGGAATTCGACAGAAAACGTTTGTCTTATTTTGTTGTTGTCTTTCTTTTTTAACGTTGAAAATCGATGGTTTTAATTTGAATTTGGCTTTGCAGCCTGTGGTGATTTTTTTCAATGGTCTTTTTCGGGGGGGGGGGGAACAATTAGGGTTGTTAAAAAAAACAAAAATCGTCATTTTTGTTTTTTGTTTTTTTTAATTTAAAAAAAAAATTTCAAAAATCAAAAGTTGTGCTAAATCAATCAGGGAGTCCGAAGAACCACATATGATATGCAAGCGCCTCCCGAATGACACCCGTATGGCGGAACTTTGCAGATTTTGTTTTGGTGACCTCAATTACCCCTTTTCCAAACCGTCACCATGCCTCTTCTTGTGTTTTGACCTCCAAAACGTCACTAATTGTCCCCAGCTAAGCTAATGCTAAAGTGAAGACAAACATACCGCCTTGAAATTCGATCAATTCTTCTGATGGTGTCGCGACGACACGACACGAAGCAGCAACCAGACAACGTAGCGCTTGCAAACGGTGCAGCGAGCACAATCGGACGCTCTGCGAGGCTGATCGTCACCTTATCTGCATCGGAAATGGTAGGCTAAGCTTTGGGACGCTCAAAAACTTCATCGCAGATGTTGTCGAAGCCTAAAATCAGTCGGTAAAACGGCCCAAAATCGACTGCTAAAGGTTTTACGAGGCATAATCAAAGAAAATTTTTGTTGAACTTTCGAAAAATTGTGCCAAAATTGAGGTTTTCAGAGCATATCAGAGGAAAATTTTTCGAATTAAAAAAAAAAAAATCGGCATTTTTGTTTTTTTTAAATCACTTTAAAAAAAATTTCATTTTTGTTTAACAACCCTAGGAACAATTCCGGGCCGCTATATATATATATATTTTTTAATTATACGCGCGCCGGTTTCGGAAACCTGAAGGTACCAAACTCCGGCGGAGACGGGCAATTACTGCCCCGAGCCCAATTTTACCCTCGGCTCAGGAGGGAATAGACCATCAGATGTTTGTTGGTCACTCTAATTTTTCCACGAGTATGTCTTGTCCACAGCGAGGTTCGAACCGGGTACCTACAGAACTGTAGGCCGATGTTCTACCGCTACGCCATGGACGCGACGGGCCGGAATTCTTCGGCCCGGAATGAGCGGGCCGGAATTCTACGGGCCGGAATTTCGCGGGCCGGAATAGTACACGAGCCGCCATTGCGAATGGTGAATGCTGAAAAAAAATGTCAGTTGACACATCGCATCAGTATCAGTCAACAAAACAAGTGTTGTGTGCGCACATTTTTTTCGTTTGAAAAGACAATTGAAACAAAAAAAACTGTTTTTCGGAACCCATCATTCACACGTCTTTCCAGAGTATTTTCCGAGGCGGAATGCAGCGTAATCGAGCGTCGTCTGGAGAAAATTGTCGCTGACGGATTGTTGAATCGATTTCGACCGGCCACCGTCGATCGAAAGGCCCGTCGCGTCAAGTATTTCTTCGGCGAGGGCTACACGTACGGTGAACAGACCAAGGAGCTCGGTGGAAACGGTTGGTGTTCATTCGGAATTTAAACAAAAGAAAACCGGAGACCTGATGTTCGCTGACACATTTGACACATTGTCGCGTCTGTAGCGCAGGTGTAGCGCTTTCGCCTACCGTTCTGTAGGTGGAAAGTTCGAACCTCGCTGCGGACAAGACACATAATGGAGAAACTAAAGTGACCGGGTTTCCGGAACCGGCGCGCGGAACAAATAATAATAAAAAAAATTTGTGCCTGTCGACCGACCAACCGGCGTGTGTGTACAGTGTGCTCAATTCAAAAATTCAGCCAATCAGCGAACGTCAGTTTTTTCATACAGGCGCCGGTGAGGAACGCTTATACGCCAAGGGCGACGTCGATCCAATCCCACGATGGGTGATCGATCTGATCATTCGACCGATCGTGGCAGCCGGACTGTTGCCGTCTGCACGATGGGTTGGTGCAGGGTCGTGAACTCATTGTCTGAAACAGTCGTTTTCATGCGCACAAAGTGCCACAGTCCTCACAACAAACCAAACACACTGGCAAGACAAATGCACGACGTTTTATGCATGAACGGAATGCGGTGTGATGTGTTTGTTTGTTGTGACCACAATACAGCATCAAACTGGCACTCACACAATCGTCATACCGGGCGTAACCGAAATCGCAGGCAAACGGACACACGGCAAAGTTTCGTGTTGCAAGAAAATTAATAATTGTGCTGCTTGTTTTTGTTTGAAAAAAAAACATTCTTTGTGTTGTTCTTTGTCAGGTGAATAGTGCCGTCATAAACGACTACGCTCCGGGCGGCTGCATCGCGCCGCATATCGACCCGCCTCATTTGTTTTGTCGGCCGATCATTAGCGCCAGTTTTTTCAGGTCGCTGCAATTTATTGTTCTTATTTGGCGGTTGGTTGATTCCTCAGAAAATGGTGTTTTACCATATATTCTGTGTGTTCACTATTGAGACTGCGGTGTCGGTCATGACCTGACAAGTCCTAGCCGAAGCCCGGTAGGTGGGGTCGCCACAGGTTTCGCTTTTAACATGCGAAACCGTAAAGCAGACTTCAGCACTCTAGGCTTAACAACTCATCATAAAATAGACGTCATAAGTTTTGAAAAACTTGTTTTTTAGCAACAGCGTTTTGAGTTTCGGCTGTCGCTTCACCTATCGTCCGTTCCACGTGACTCCGCCTCTTTTGGCATTGCCCATGAATCGAGGTGTGTCCGTGTGTCATTTTGATTGCGAAATTATCATTCAGGCTGGTCGGTCGGTGCGGTAATAGAAAATACATAAACATAATCGAAATTAATATTTTGATCACAAAACATTTTCAAGTTTCTGCATTTCCGTTTTTCTGCTGAACACCTGTTGTGCATTTTCGTTGGCGCCACAACGCCAATGATGTCTTGTACCTCGACTGAATGATCTGAAAGTCAGGAAAACAGTCTGTGAAGTGGTGTGAGTTGCTTTCGCAGGCGACGTCACGTCGTTGGACGGAACGGCGGCGAATGACATCACGCATGCCGTGCGTCCGGAAGACACGCCACGTCGCAGGGTCGCGATCATTTTACGACGGTTTGTTTTGAAAAAAACTACTTTAATATTTCTTTTTTTGCTTTTATTTGTCTGAAACTGCCTGCGACCAAAAGCCAGGTTACCCTCTTCGTTTTTGAAACTGTGGTTCGCTGGATTGCATATTTCAACGCCGGTTTGCGGGCAAATGAATCATTGTGTCGTCGTTTGTGTTTCCATCCGCCTTTCCATTCCAGTTGTCCGCAAGTTTCTTTTTAGAAGGCAGCCCAGGCTAGCTGATAAATCGCGGATCAGGTGCATTTGCACGATTTACAAGATTTTTTAATGACGGAATGAATATTCGAGAAAACACTTCACAGCAACAACTCGGCAATGGAAAAACTTGGGTGTCTTTAAAGACAAAAGCCTATGCAGCGTACACGACAACGCACCGCGATTACCACCAAGCTCAACGCATCCATCACCGCGCGAACCGGTGCCAGTGCCGCTAATGTCGTTGTTGAGTTCGTACGAGCAGCATCGGCATCGTCGTCGTCAGGTGTTCTGTTCGTTGCCGTCCACTTCGATCAGCTTGGACGACGACGATGGCTGGCGGGAACGGGAACGGGAACGAAGTGTTGATAGTGGCGCTGATGATCGGGCTGATCATGGAGACGCGAGCGCATCGGCTGGTCGGTCGAATTTTGTTGTGTGGTGGTTTTTTTGTTTGTTTGTTTGTTTTATTTTCCTTTACATTTAGTAAGTTCCTTGCTCAAGTTTTCACCAGTCAAGTGGTTCGAGAGGGGCACGTCACTGATGAGGCCACCCCCCTCTTTTCTGCACATGATGTTGGCCAGACCGAAATGCAGAGAACCATCATGCAAATTGGTTGATTTGCATTTTGCTGGTTTTGGAGAGAGGTGATACATTGTGGCGTTTGCAAACGCTGAAGCTAAAGGCTGGATGAAACCGATGTGTTTCGCTCGACCGGGAATCTGGGTTCCTTCAGCGCGCTCTCTTCTAGGTGTCTCCAGGCATTTTCAAGCATTTTTACGTCATACTTCAGAAATTCAGTTTTCAAAGCAACAAAAAATATGGTTGTCGATCGCATAAAAGCCGCAATGTCGATTACAACGCAACGGAAAAAAATAGCGAGGATGAGTGAAAAGACAGAACAAAAACGCTGAATGGGTGGAGTGGCGTTTATCTGAAAACGCAGCTTATAAACAGGTCCCATTCATGATTCTGTAGCTCCGTTGCAAAGTAAACAAAACTTTTTCACTGAACGTTTCTTCAACTTTTTGTCCAGCTCCAGCCAACCAGTCAACGGCGGTGCCGACTCGCAAAAGTGCGACTATCACTAGCACGAGCAGCAGCAATAATCGTCGTCGCGTTTCGGTGCCATCCGACGGCAATCTACGAGTGGCGTTGTCTGAGAGTGACCATCAGAAACGAAAGCGAGCCAGGGCCGGTGATCGGTTGTTGTTGCTTGATGATGATGCCTTCGACGGTGAGATGCGTGCTTTTTATTGCACGTTCATTGCCCTTTCGTTCGAATTTGTATTTTTTCTTTGGGCGGTTTACTCGTCAGGTTCACGCAATTGACTGGCATGCGGGAAATAGTCTTTTTTGGAAATGGTCAAATCTCATGTTCAGTTTCGGACGTTCACAATAGCGGAAGCTCGTCTCATTCCAATAACGCCCGCTCGACGCTGATTGGTCGGTTTGAAAAAGCAGGTGACGTCGCCGTCTCCGCCTCCATGTCCGGCTGTCAAATGTCAATGAAAACGTCCAACACGCGCGTAGTGATCTTGTGATCCTTGAAGATTCGAATTGATTGAAAATCTATTTGAATTTTCGGAATGAGTTGGTTTTGTCTTGGTTTTGGTACAGTGTGCTATTGTTTTATATTCAAATTAATGGGCTTTGTTTTTTTATTTTTCTATGAGCCCCAGTGACGAATTCAGTGTTTTTTAAATGCAGTTACTACCTTTCTTATTAAACGTGGCCCAATATGCGTTTGCACGCACAGATAGGGAAAATGTGCGGCAATTTGAAATCAGCGAAACTTAACGTATTCTGACGGCAGATTTATGCAATAAATTGAGAAAAAAAATATTAGAATCTTTTCTCACAAAATTTTTCTTATTTTATTTATTCAAACTAGATTCGGGTGCGAAACAGCTTTTCAGCTGTGCGGCTTTTCCACACATCATGCAACATTACTCCGCCTCCTTCGCACGAAAAAATGGTGTCAATACATTTTATTACAGAATTGGAATTGAGGCAAAAACATTGTAGTGGTCATTGGGAGTTCTTTGGACGAGGATTTTTTGTTGGTTCGACTTGTGATGCAAATGTGATTGCAAAATACAAAAAAGTACATAGTGTTCAAATTGTGATTGTCATGGTTTGTGTAATGTCCTACTTTAGCCTTCGTGTCTGCACTCTCACACAAAGCCGGGTTTACGGTGAGCTGTTTCTGACAGAGCGCTTGACTTCCAATGCTCATCTACTTTTTTCCTAGATGCTCAACAGTTTTCTTAAATCTTTGTTCAGCTATTTTTCCTTGATTCGTTCTTGTACATTATAAAAGTGGTGTGTTTTATGAGTTCAGCATGTGCCGTTCGTGCCATTTTGTCCCTCTTTATTTCTATCATCTTTCGTCGTCGTTTTAATAAAAGTAAAGTCGTTTTAATAAAAGTCGTCGTCGTTTTAATTGAGTAAAAGTAAAGTAAAAGTAAAAAACCCAACGTCGTCCACCGGTCATCACACACAGCAGCTCGGATCGGTTGGCAGTCCAGTGAGCCATTCACACACACCAAAGCAGAACACTTCATTTGCTTGCGTGTGCGAAACTTTGATGTTTGGTGTTTAGTATTTCTATTGTCATTTGGTTCTTTCTTGAACCAGCGAATTTTTGGTGAAGAAATGAAGAGTCAATCGATTCTCGACTTCAGTGACATTCGTGGAACTTGAAGCGCTGGTGTTATTTCGCTACAATTTTATGAAGCAAAAACATTGCAACTTCACGCACTAAACTGAAGCGCATCGGTGCGTGCAAAAGCAGGAATGGGCCGATAGTTTTCACAGTTCTTGTTCTTCAAAGAGAATATGACTTGAAACATCAGCTGAAATTTGCATGATAAATGCTTGAAGCTATCACAGAGTTCTCGCAGAAATAAATATGGCACACAACTCGAATCAAACAAGTGTAGCACAAAAAAATGACAAAACTGAACCTTTGTTACACGTTCACAATGAAACCAGTGATACAGTAATATTCAAAAAATGCTGACAAAACTGTTGAACGAACAAGAGTTTGGTGGAAAAAATATTCCAGTTCTAAAATCATAAAAATTGTTCGAAAATTTGGAATCGTTGACCTGCAACCGCAACAATTCTTTTGAAAATGGAAAAAAATAGTTTTCTGAAAAATAACTGAATCATTTAATTTTTAAGCCAGATGCCACACGGAGATTTTTCAAATTTCTCATTGTTTCTCTGGACGCTTCAAATTGTTGCACGTTTCTTGGGATGCGTTTCACTTTCACGGGGGGCGGCGACGGCGACGGCGTTGGATCAACCACGATTCCGTTTGCGATTGGTATCGGTTCGATTTGATCTGCTGGCGGTTGGTTGTTGTTTGAGTTCTTTGGTTTTTTACAAAAAAAGGAAATAGGTCAAAAAGCCAAAATGAACGTGAAACATCAGTCCGTTTTCAACAATGGACCAAAATTAGAAACTGGTTATTCTGAATCTGAACTACAAGAAAATCGCGGATAAAAAACTGTCAGTATATCGGATCGTCAGTTGGTCGAAGCTAATTGAGACCATTCTTCAAAGTGTTTGTTTCTTCAGTAGTACATTCCATTTCAAACACCGTCATCAGTCAGGCCAAGTCCACAGAGTTGAGTTTGGACTCACCGTCATTTCGCTTCATCGCGGTGCAAATGGCGCAACAACGCTTGGTTACCGACCATGCGAGGTGGACGAGCTCGATCAACGCGACAGCAGTCAATCCCAGGTACATTCCAAAGACGCTACCGACGTCGGCCAACAGTGAATACGGCGGGTACGCTGGCTCCTCCTCTTGAAGCTGAATTTTAAGACAGACCAACCAGCAAACAATCAGAAAGAAAATCTGAATTCAATTAACCTGTATGACTTGACCGACAATCACAGTGTGTCGCACGAAAAATAATGACAAACACATTGAAATTGACAATGTGGCAAACCTTGGCCCGTTCTTCGGGTGTGTGTTCGTATAGGTAGTCATGGATAATTTAAATATTTTTTAATATGAACTCGAAAAAAACTGATTTTCGTTGTTTACAGAACTTTCAAAACCTCACCTCAATGGACATGCTCTTCACGTAGACATGCAAGCGGACGAGGTTCTGATCGAGCGAATTCACGTGCTGGCCTTCGGGGTCGCTGGCGTCCTGCAGAGTGGCGTCAAGGAACTCGTCGGCGATTGGTTGTTCGCCGGCAAAGTTCAGTAGTTTTAACGCTCGATATTGTGCTGTCGGCCATCGGCTGATCGAGATTCTGAAATCCATTATGGTTTGTTTCTATTTTTATCACTGAAACAAAAACGACAATGACGTGCATATTGCAATGCACATACATCACATGTCCCTGTGATGAAGTCAAGTGAGAAAGCGTGGGTGAGAAAATTAGAAACCAAGAACAACGAAAAGAAACAAAGTCCACAAATTTTTCTGTCAACATCTATCATCTATAACTTTTCTCTTTAGCCTCCATTCCATTCCATTTTATTTCGCGAAAAAGCAGGAAACTTTTTGTCCTCCAACTGTTTTTGCTGTTAATTCGCCGTAGCTAGTGAGCAGCTGAAAAATCTTATTGAGCGTTGAAACAAAGCAGAACCCGACACATCTGAGCACAGCACGTTCCGGCTCATGCGATTAAAAAGGTCAGATCAAGATCTGAGCCGATCCGCAAGGTCTCCCAAAGCGGCTCAATCGGCCAGCTTGTCACTTCATGCCCGAAACACATATATGACTGCTTTTTATTCAAACACTTCCCCCACTCGTGCTCATAAGCAACTTCCTCGCAGGACGCCTCGCAATAATCAAAGCAGTGCTTTTTTCTGTTCATCATCGTTTGCAGCCGACAGTCCTTTCTGCACGTCAACGAGACAGTCGCGCTGTTCGCGAGCGAACACATTGCACACCGGATACCTTGAGACAGCCTGGTAGCGCAACAAAAACTCTCTGATGCCAACAGCCGTGCAAAAATGCGCGATGTAAAACACAAAGAAAATCGAACTTGGTGTAAAACATACTGTAGTTCAAGCATAAAGTGAAATCTTACAAACCCGCTCAACACAGCCGCACTCGCGGTGCGCGTGGTGATCGATGCAAGAGCCAACTCGCACGTCTTCAAATCGTGGCGATCAAAACCGGTGACGAAATTGCTGT
>JASANC010001717.1:0-11647 GCA_030248135.1 Theristus sp. LFF4_11 | reverse complement strand
TTGGTTTTCGTCGTGTTTTACTGGCGGGGAACGTTGATTGGTTGGAAATCGTGTATCACTGATGCAGCCAATCAGCGTGAAGTAAAGCAAGATATTTGAGCAAATGGAAATGAGAGGAAACGTACCGCAAAACTTGGCTGCCGGTGGTTGTATTAAGGTTGAAGAAATTTCAAGCGAATGATTTAGCTTCGTATGGTATTGCAATCACCAAGTATGTAGCTGACAAGTCTGAAACTGATAAAACAATGATCCTTTTTTGCGCCGCTTTTCGGAAGCTGAAAACGGCACGAAAGACGCAACAAAACAGAGTGCACACCAGTTCACAACATTATTCTCGAAAAGTGAAACAGCACCGCAGTTTTATGACTAATGGACACACCGCACTGAACGATGATTGGTTGCGCTCGCTGCGCGCACAACACTCGATGTGTCTGTGTCACGCACTAAAACTGTAATGCATGCAGTTTTACTCTTCTAAACTGCCGAGCACAAAAGTAATAAACAAAACCACGCGTCTCATCAGAAGTGCGAAAGGGCGGATGGGTTAGAGCGGTGCAAAATCGCAATCGGACACTAAAAATGCATGTAGCAGTGAAACGCGCTGGTGATGGGTGCGCTGCGTGCGCTACACTGCCATCGTCACGCAGTCTGTAAAGTGCGGAGAGGATGATTGGGACTGACTGCACATGTTGTTCGACTGAAATTGTGAAAAATTGTACACTGACTGACTGCAAGCCGCAAGACAAGACGCAGCTTCACGACGGTTGTGTCGTTGTATGAGAAATTTATGTTGCCTTGTTTGTCAAGATTTCCATTTTTATAGATAAACTTTGAGAGCACTGGAGAAGCATGGTGACAAAAGCTGGCAAAGATCAGTTTATTGTGTTACCTGTTTATCGTTACCTGTATTTCAGTAAATTATGCTGCATGAAAGTAAACATATACTGCAGCATAAGAAAACTGTCACATTGAGGCGTGACATAAAAATTGTGATTTTGACCACAAAATCCACAATTTCTACTTATTTTTTGGATTGTGATTGGTTGAATGGTGCAACCTCTTTGCGCATGCAAACGCATCATGGGTCTTTTAGTCTTGCACGCATCGAATTAGGGCTGCTGCCTGACTTGGGTGTGTTTTCCAGAAAAAAACTGAACTGAACGATAAAAAAATTATGAATTTCACATCGCTGGGCATTGCGCTATGAAAAAGAAGAAAAATAATTCATGGATCTAAACGCCGAGTGGGTTTGATTTTGCTGGTATGATGGGTGCGTTTATGTGAAATTTTCGAAAATTGCATGCTCATTGCACACCCATCACCATAATCTTCATTGAGTTTTTACTGCCTTTCGAATTCGAAACAAGTAAAAAATTCCAAAAAAATGACAAAGTATATGGCAACAGGCAAGCATCTTATATGATTCACACAATAAAAATCAACTTGACAGAATTAGATGTCGACGTGAAAGTTTGGTGTTAAACAAGTGCTAATCAAATGTGCACCCTTTCTTCAAGTTCTTGCCAAAAATGCCTAAATAGTCCACCGAACCATGGAATCAACATCGAACTTTTTTATTATCCAACAAACGACAAGAGGAAACCGGTTTTTTTGCAGTTTATCAAAAGTATATGGTTGTATTTTGCACGATATGTACATTGTATGTACTTTACCGTTTTCAAATAATAAATTTCGTCTTCGGCCACAAAATCCCGACAAAAAAATCACTTTTATTGTGGCTTGTTCTTTCATTTAAAAAACTCGGTATTTTAGAGACCAGGTATGTTCATTTCAAATGCAACACTATCAAAACGAGTTTCTCGACAAAGTATTGTATTTGAAAAGAATCGATGCATAAAATCCGTACGGTTTATAATTTCACATCTTCAGTAGGCTGGACCAACGGAACAGACTAGCAAGATAGATCAAGTCTTAGACAAAAATGGGTGGATGAGAAGTTTCTCGTTGCCACAGTGTAATTATCTGCGATGCGTTTTCCGCTATCCATATTTTCGTTTACTTATTTTTCACTGAAACCAGGAGAATACAAAAGTTTGCCCAATCCGCGCTGGTGTGCTGAGGCTGTCTCCAAATGCCGCATGTTTGTTCAACGTAACGCGCACTGTACATGTGTACCTGCTGAAACGCGCGAAATTTTTGATAAAAGTCAAGGTTGAATTAGATTCAATATCGTCTCGCGCCTCTCTCCTCTTACACACCACGTTTTTCATGTTTGTGTACACGAAACGTCGAAAAACTCGTGCTGTATTCATCTTTCCTGAAACACCAACCAAGCATCAGTACCAGGGCTTGTGCAAACAGAACCATTTTTTCACAGAGTCCAAAACGCTCGAAAAAAGATGATGAAGAAAGCATAAACTATTTTTAGCGGGGAGGTTTTGTTGAAACGTGAGCTGTAAAGGCACTTTATTGTGTGCCCGCCTTTCACCTTCAATTTTTCTGCTATTTCTTTTTCCAAAAGGAGTTATTATAAAGCCACTGTTATTTTTCACCGTCAGCTGAACACATAATGACTCAGCGTCAGGTGGGAAGAATTGCTTCAAAATCAAACACACACACACATCTTAAGCGATCCGACCATTTGTGTCGACGACATGACGTTGTCACCCTCGTGGCCTGGTGGAAGCGCGTTAGACTCGTTGTCTGTGCGTTCGGGGGATCGAGCCCGCCGAGGGGTGTATAGGGACTTAATAACACAGAAAACTCGATGGGAGCCCTGCCTAAAAAAGGAAACAAATGTCTGTATGTCGCACTTATGCTTCAAATACGTTACACTTTTTGTTACAACAGCTGATAAAAAAATTATAACAGAAAAATTGAGCAAAATCAGTTTTTAGCATTTTGTAAATGGTGCGGGACAAGTGACAGAAAAATTATGCGCATGATGCAGGTAAAAATTTTGAATTTCGACTTTCGACGTTTGAATCTCAATCAGCAACTGAGTTACTTCGACGTTTTTACAAAATGACAGTGTGTCCACTTTAGCAAAATTATAAAATCCTACTTTAGCCTTCGTGTACACAAAGCCAGAGTTACGGGGAACTGCTTAGACAGAGTGTTTGACTTTCAATGCTTATCTACTTTTTATCCAGATGCTCAACGGTTTTCTTATTTTTGTTCAGCCATTTTTCTTTGATTCGTTCTTGTACACATAAAAGTGCTGTGTTTTATGAAGTCAGAATGTGCCGTTCGTGCCATTTTGTCCCTGTTTGTTTTTTGACTTTCGTCGTCGTTTTAATTGACGACATTTACGCCCACACAAATTTTGTTCAACTCTCGCCTTCCTATGGTGTCAACGCTGAACTGCAACTTGGAAACCGAAGTACCAAGCGTATGACGCTCAATATCACGGGCTGAGCCGCGCCGTCGACGGTATCATTAGCCTGAATCAAACCTACTCGTATCGATTCCGCAAGGACGCCTGGTCGCAAACGGTCTGTCAGTTTTGAGTTTTTTTGGCTGCTTACTCCGTTTTCGCGTGTTAATTTTTCTTTCTCCGTCATCGGCGTCAGTGTTTTTGTTTCTTGTTTTTTTGTCGATTCGTTTTGCAATCAACATTGAGCATTCACAAACACGTCTACAGTCGCAATTTCTTTTTAATCGCGTTATTTTATGTGCTCAAATCCTAATTCAACCGCAAATCTAGAGCGCACACTGCGAGCTCAAAACCGCGAATTGTCTGAATCTCGTGAACGCATCACTGAAATTGCAGCCTTAAAGCAAACTGTTTCCGAACTTCGCTAAAACACAGTCACCATGGCAGACGCAGAACAACGCCTTCAGAATATGCAGCAGCAATTAAACCAGATCGCAGAACGACATGACAACGCGAACGCTGCCAATAATCGCGACGCGCGCGGTACAGAGCTTGGCCCCGTGCTCCATCACTTGCTCGCTTTTCCTAATTTCGTGGTAATGATCCGCTGGTGCACGCGCCGATATGGCTAGAACGGTTTGAAAAACTTTTAAACAGTTGTTGCATTGACAAAGCCAATTGGCCGAATCTCATTATTGGCCGGGCCCAGCTGAGAAAGTTTTTTTTGCTCACCCAGCAAAACAGCGCGATTATGCAGCCTTATGAGTTCGTTTTCTGAATACCTTTAAGCGCGATGACGGCAGCATACTAGCTACCACCATGTTGTATGGTACATAGGTGCCAGGGCGAACGCGAACCAGCAATGGCATACGCACATGAATTAACCAGATTGGCCAATTATGCATTTGGAACAACCCAAACGCAGATCATTAAAAGTTGCTGCGCCAAATTTTTTTGGTTGGCCTCCGCCAGCCCTGAAGGCCTCCCTTTTGGCCTTGCCGTTAGTGCAGACAATTTTGAGGATGTAGTTAAAGAAGCTACTCGTCTCGAAAATTCTCCAATTTGAATTTGTCGCCGCGGCGCGTACACAGCGTCATCGGATCCAACTGCAGCTCCAGCCACGCAGCTCCCGTTTACTGCTCCGTTGACGTTAGTGAGCGCAGCAACCGCTCCGCATCAGATCGCAATGTCGTCAGCTGCACCTGCCGTAAACCCGACTATCGCAGCAGTGGAGAATCGGTTGAAATCTTAGAGACGCAGCTCAAACAAAGTACGCAAGCTTCTCAGTTCACTGAAACTGCACATAATAGTGTTTCAATGAATACTCTTCAGCGCATAGAGGCCGTGCTTGCAAACTTTAACCCGCCTAAGCACTCGCAGCCTCCACCGCGCCAATAACAACATGTCTAGTAACAACATGGAACAGCGGCGTCACGTTGCACCGGAGGCGTCCCACAATTGTGGACATCAGGGTCATTTCATTCGCTAGTGCCGCTAGTCCAAGGAGTTCGCTGATCTCGATCGAAAGCATCACGACATCGAAGAAGACCACACCGATGTGCAAATAAAACTACCTATACGACCTCAATAAGCACCATGCGTAGTCGCAAAAAGAACTTTTCGATGTCAAAGCGAAGTACACGGATCTGAAACGCGCTTGGCACAAGCGCACCGAAGCACATCAACACGAGATCATCTAATTGAAGATAAAGCTCGCGCGCACAGAAGGCGAGTTGGATGAGTTTAAGCATCAAGATGCGCAAGAAGCATTGGTGGTCGCATTGATCACCAACAGAAAATTGTACCAACGGTTTCAGAAGTTTCAGAAACAAAACTCTGTATAAATGCATTTTCCATAACTTTCCAAACAATACTCACTGGGACTAACGCCATACAACGTTGCGTGCTCGCGACGACGAGGTTCACTAACGCTGAACACGCAATACCGTGTTAAATAATAATTGTGTTGAATACGCAATACTCTATTAAACCCCCCCCCCCCAAAATTAAACCCCCCCCCCAAAAATAAACCCCCACCCCCTCGACAAGTTTCCAAATAATCCCCCCCAAAAATAATCCCCCATGGGAGATTATTGAAACTTGTTTAAACACATACCCAGCGAATTCAGTGGCTGGTTGCAGTGAAAATGATGAAATTGTGCTACCAAAGGCCCCAAATGGATGAGTTAATGGTAATTTCATTACAAAAGGCTGTTGTAAAAGGAAATTTCTATGTAGAGTAGAAGTTTCTGCGACTTCCTTCCTGCCATGGAAGGTATTTTTGCCATTTTGCCCACCCCTAAAAATGGTTTCCAAATAAACCCCCCCCCAAAAATAAAGCCCCCCCCCCAAAAAAAAATAAACCCCCACCCCCAGAAGTCGCTGAAGAAATAAACCCCCATGGGGGTTTACTAGAGGTAATACGGTAGTTGCACTATTGCACTTTGTCAATTGTGCGTTCTGAAGGTCTCTTTCATTAAATCGAAGTCGACTGACGCCGGAAAAAATGGTAAACACCTTTCAACCACACATACGCATTATTGAAAGCAGGATAACTTGGTCACCTGTAATGTATGTAATCTATGTAATCTCGCTGATATTCGCGTCTCTCGCGTGTTGTCATAGCAGACCATGGCTTTCAACAAGTGGACATGCGCTGTCACTACCATAACTTAAGTCAACACTGTGATTTGATGATTGAACTTTGCCATGTTGTTTTCAATATATTGTCTTTGTTGGTGGGTTATTTTCACTGGTTTTCTTTAAAACGATCTTGAAAATAGGTATAATATTGAAGGTTACGGTATGTGAAGCTCAGAGAGACTGAAAACCTTAGCAAAAAAACTTGTAGTCTTATAGTTTATTGGTGAGATAGTAATTGGATTTTTAGTGTCTAACCGTTAGAAATCCACCTGTTTTTTAAATGTTATAGTTTCACATAATGCCACAATGAGCTTCACTGCACGTTCGCGTTCATTTGCAACCCGTTATTTCCAAGCCACACATTAGCGTCCCAACATTTCCAGCCCAGCTATTTCCGGTCCTGTTTAAGGTTGAATGTTGAAACTTAGAAATTCAACCGGATGATCTGTGTTTCTTAAAATTAAACTAAATTTCTCGAAGAAGTTACAAAAGTGAACCAAATTAAAATGCACATGACCAAAACAAAAGTTTATTCAAGCTGTCGACACCGTTATTTTTTGGAGCATCAATATAGCAAGCAAGCGTTTCTCAAGCAGTTTTCGAAATGTCCTGATAAAATCAAGAAGCGAGTTCGAGAACCATTTATGTGGCGAAATTGTATTTTTGTGCAACTCCTGGCACAACGTGGCACTAAAACGTGTGATCCAGCAGCTTGAACATTCACATCAATCTCCGTTTTGCATCATTTGTCTGTGTTTGCAAAAGCAATTACTCACGTGCACATATCAGAGATAATCACACATATCTTATTCACTGTCAACGGCCTTTGTTTTCAGTTTAGAACATTTCTGTTGATCCGTTTTTAGAACTTTCGTCTTTCATCAGTGCACACTCCACAACTATTGCACGTGTTCAGGAAGGTTCTGTCTACGCGTCCTGGAGACATGTTCGTGTGCACATTGTATACATGTGCCAACAAGTGCATCTGTGCAGCCAATCATAAAATAGCGCAACAGCTCATTTGATTCAAACCAAAAGTCACTCAAAAACAAAACGATAAAAAATCAGATGAACCCTGTGGCAGCTCCTAGTTTTTGTGCGATTCATCCCAGCTGAGCGTGCAGTGTGTAGCCTCGACCATGACACTACTGTCACGTTTTGTGGCACGGTACATGGCTCTCTGCAACGAAAATGATTGTTTTGAACACGTCAGAATAATATAAATATCTAAAAATGCGGGAGACGCATATAAAAGGAGGAATATGGCTTTGTGTAAGCAGTGAAAGACTTGGCTCGACAACGCTTTTCAAGTCTCTGATGTGGTACACACGGATACAAGTACATAAGAGTTACATTTTTGCGCTTTTGTTTAAAAGTTGTTTAAAAGTTGCTGAAAAGCGTAAAAATTTTGAAGTTATTTTTTAATTGTCCTCTTCAGTTTAGTCTAAAATCACACCATGTGCGAAATTCTGTAAATTCTGTGCAAAAACAGAAACAGAGATTTCAAAACATTGCTGCATGTAGCGTTATCGTTGTTGCTAACGTACGCACCGCTGTGCAGAGCAGCACCAGCGACAAAAAAGATATTGTCTTCCGTTGATTTTCACCCTTTTTACCAAACTCTTGTGACAGGACAAACCGTCTGTTTAGTGTGTCATTGCCTTTGCCACAGAAGGAGACCTTGCGTTCCCCAATGCCTCTTCGATACACTTTGTGCAAACCAGTGTCAGCGATCTAAAGTCTGATTGTTATTTTAGTGGTTTTTGTGGTCGCTAAATGCCCGAAATAAAGCAAATGTAAAAGTTTCATTTGTCTGCAATATACGAGGGTTGCCATGTGCAACCGAAATAAAGAACAAACGGCGCAAAAATATGGCTCTTATGTACTTGTATCCGTGTGTACCACATCAGAGACTTGAAAAGCGTTGTCGAGCCAAGTCTTTCACTGCTTACACAAATCCATATTCCTCTTTTTATATGCGTCTCCCGCATTTTTAGATAATATTCTGACTTTTACATAAGCCCCGAAGGTTGGACCAAGTTCACAATACGTTGGTCACATATTCTTCTAAATCCCGGACAGTTCAGGTTTTCATTTTTTTGTTTTTTAGGCCGATTTCGTCTATGCTATTTCGACAGCCGATTCGCCCAAAATCGTCACGATTCAGTACCTAGAATTGCTCACATAAGAAACTGACCCAAAAGCCGTAATCAGCGCAATGAATTACCTTGGACAACGCAGTTATCTTGTTTTTCGTTTCTGGACCGATTTCGCCAATTTCCACGGCCGATTCGCCCGAAATCGTCACGATTCAGTATCTAGAGTTGTTCTCATAAGAAACGTAACCCAACATCCGTGATCAGCGCATTGAATTACCCTGGAAAACACCCCTTTCTTGTTTTTAGTTTCTGGGCCGATTTCGCCAATTTCCACGGCCGATTCGCCCGAAATCGTCACGATTTAGTATCTAGAGTTGCTCACATAAGAAACCTACCCGAAAATCCGTGATCAGCGCATTGAATTACCCTGGAAAACACCCCTTTCTTGTTTTTAGTTTCTGGGCCGATTTCGCCAATTTCCACGGCCGATTCGCCCGAAATCGTCACGATTTAGTATCTAGAGTTGCTCACATAAGAAACCTACCCGAAAATCCGTGATCAGCGCATTGAATTACCCTGGATAACACAGTTTTCTTGTTTTTCACTACTGGGCCGATTTCGCCAATTTCACGGCCGATTCGCTCGAAATCGTCACGATTCAGTATCTAGAGTTGCTCACATAAAGAAACTAACCCAAAATCCGTGATCAGCGCATTGAATTACCCTGGAAAACACCCCTTTCTTGTTTTTAGTTTCTGGCCGATTTCGCCAATTTCCACGGCCGATTCGCCCGAAATCGTCACGATTTAGTATCTAGAGTTGCTCACATAAGAAACCTACCCGAAAATCCGTGATCAGCGCATTGAATTACCCTGGATAACACAGTTTTCTTGTTTTTTATTTCCGGACCGATTTCGCCAATTTCCACGGCCGATTCACCCGAAATCGTCACGATTTATTATCTAGAGTTGCTCACATAAAAAAACTAACCCAAAATCCGTTATCAGCGCATTGAATTACCTTGGAAAACACCCTTTTCTTGTTTTTTCGTTTCTGGACCGATTTCGCCAATTTCCACGGCCGATTCGCCCGAAATCGTCACGATTCAGCATCTACAGTTGCTCAAGTAAGAAAACTAACCCAAAATCCGTGATCAGCGCATTGAATTACCCTGGAAAACATAGTTTTCTTGTTTTTCATTTCCGGACCGATTTCGCCAATTTCCACGGCCGATTCGCCCGAAATCGTCACGATTTAGTATCTAGAGTTGCTCACACAAAAAAAACTAACCCAAAATCCGTGATCAGCGCATTGAATTACCTTGGAAAACACCCTTTTCTTGTTTTTTCGTTTCTGGACCGATTTCGCCAATTTCCACGGCCGATTCGCCCGAAATCGTCACGATTCAGCATCTACAGTTGCTCAAGTAAGAAAACTAACCCAAAATCCGTGATCAGCGCATTGAATTACCCTGGAAAACATAGTTTTCTTGTTTTTCATTTCCGGACCGATTTCGCCAATTTCCACGGCCGATTCGCCCGAAATCGTCACGATTTAGTATCTAGAGTTGCTCACATGAAAAAACTAACCCAAAATCTAGAATCTACGGATGAAATTACCCAAGGAAACATTTTTCTCCAACTGTGAAAGTGTCCCAGCTAAAAACTGAAAGGGCGAACACTTAAAACCAGGTGAAACCCCTGCGAACTTTTAAAAATGCCCAATTTTTACCCAAAAACAGGGTCGGGGCAAAAAATTAACCCAATTTCCAAAATCTACGGATGGAATTACCCCAGGAAACGTTTTTGTTTGACTGTCAAAATGTCACAGGTAAAAATTGAAAGGGCGAACACATCTTGATTACATAGCTGAAAAAAAAGGAGAAACAAAAATAAGTAACCAACTTTTCAGAATAGGTTATTAGCGTCTACAACGTACGTAAAGAAGTCTGGCGAAATTTTTTCTTCGGCTCAGTTTGCATCCGCTACAGGTCTATTCGTGTGCACAGTAACAAGTTTGCAGCATGCATATTAGTTGCTGCAGGACAACGAGTAAATTTTGAAAACGCGCGCGAGTCAATGTGCAGCCATATAATGCGTGATGCGCTGTCCGCTCGCTGACGCTCGCTCGCGCATCCGCATGATCACGTCAATTGGGCCGGTAATACTGGCGTGTTTTGAATAAAGTTGCACAGTATTTATATTCGGCGCAATGCGACACGATGCATAAGAGTTTTGTGAAACCCAAAGACATCTGGCGTCCACTGTTAACCACTGTTAAAAAATTGCAAAAGGACATTGTCATTTTGAGGCGATTGGTACATTTTGCGTGCTACTGTCACTAATAAAATTGCTCTAATGTTATGTCTATCTCACGTGTGGCATCTTTGTGCTGCGCCTTGTGTTGTGAGTGAGTATCTCAAACAACGTTTGCCTATATGAAGTTACACCAACTACCAGGTAGGTGCAATACTAAAACATAAATTGAAAGTTCTAAAAACGGATCAACAGAAATGTAATAAACTGAAAAACAATGCCGTGGGCAGTGAATAAGATATATGTGATTATCTCTGATATGTGCACGTGAGTTATTGCTTTTGCAAACACAGATAAACGATGCAAGTGTTCAAGGTATGAAAAAGCGGTGGATCGCATACAGTATACACACGTTTTAGCACCCGACGTTGTGCCAGGTGTTGAACAAAAATACAGTTTGCCACGGTTCTCGAATTGGTTTTTAGATTTTATCAGCACGTTTCGAAAACTACCGTACTTGAGAAATGCTTGCTATACTGATGCTGTAAAAAAATTATGGTGTCAACAGCTTGACTTGTTCAGGTGGATTTCTAGCGGCTAGACGCTAAAAATCCAATTATTATCTCACCAATAAACTATAAGACCACAAAGTTTTTGCTAAGGTTTTCAGTCTCTCTGAGCTTCACATACGGTAACCTTCAATTCCTATTTTCAAGATCGTTTTAAAGACAATCAGTGAAAATATCTCACCAACAAAAGCAATCTATTGAAAAGCAATATGGCAAAGTTCATTAATCAAATCACAGTGTTGTCTTGTGTTATGATGGTGGCAGCGCATGTCCACTTGTTGAACTCCATGCTCTGCTATGACAACACGCGCAATATCAGCGAGATTACATATCAGGTGACCAAGTTATCCCACTTTCAACAATGCGTATGTGTAGTTGAAAGGTGTTTGTTTAAGGCGGAAACACCATTTAGTTTTTCGTCCGTACGCACAAACGTCGTTCTAAATCCCGTACGCAAACTAATCGTGTCCGTAATGCATTAAGATAGCACACACGACACGATTTGTAAATCGCGTTGCCATTTTTTACGTGCCGTTTCCGTGCGTACGCACAAAAAACTAATTGCTAAACGCGCCTTTACCATTTTCCGGCGTTTCAGAACGCACGACTGACAAAGTGCAATGAATGCAACTATTGCGTGTTCAGCGTTAGTGAACCTCGTCGTGGCGATCACGCAACGTTGTATGGCGTTAGTCCCAGTGAGTATTTTTGGAAAGTTATGGAAAATGCATGTATAGTTTTGTT
>JASANC010001716.1:0-14731 GCA_030248135.1 Theristus sp. LFF4_11 | reverse complement strand
AAGCCATTGAAAAGTCGAGTGAAAAGAAAAAGTAGAATGCAAATGCTAAATGATGAATAAAACACCAGGTCTAACTATATGTTTGTAGTATTTTGTAGTGCGAATCGCAAAGAGCGAAAGTACGAGATGAAACGTATTTTTAGCTTAGGGTCGTGCGTTCGCCTCTCATCGGCGTCGCAGATCCATTACGGCAGCATCCGTATATTTTAACGTATGCATGTTGGTGTTTTAAGAAGCTGCAACCGGCTCAGCTGAGTAATTGGTAGTACACTCCGGCACTTCAACGTGGACAAAACCGTTTTTACTATGATAGTAAAACAGTGAACGCTGTTTTTCGATTCAAAAGTACTTCAGCTGTTGAATATTTGTTGAGTTGGAGCAGTAAGTGCAATGTGCATGAAACTTGGCTTCGATAACTATTGCAGTACAATGTCATATAAATTTACAAAATGAAATGCAGGAAAAAATTTATTTCGAAATAAGGAATGGTTCTGATCTGAACAGATTCAGATTCAGCGGTTTTGTTTTTAAATATTTGAGTGGGTAGAAAATGCGTCAGTGCAACCATGCAAGTGTTAATACGATCCTTAAATGTAAACAATAATATCCGGTGTAATAGATGATAGAGTAGTCAACACTCAATTGAAACTAAAATTCAGGGCGCTGCGCTACCTTGTCTCAGCGCGTTTCACGCATGACTGCGAAGACGTCGATGGTGTGATTAGTCCATCAATTTTCAGACACCGTCAAGAAAAGATTAATATGCGCATAATGTTAACAAGCCACCCGGTTGATCATGCCTTAAAAAGCGAGAAAGGGAATTTGCTGACTTTGAGCGACAGGTGGTTTTTTGATAAGTTATATTGGTGTATGTGCCGCCGTCTTTGAAGGCTATTACGATTCATGAGAAATGTTGTTCCGGCACACCCTCTTAGAACGCTGCATCTATAAACATCTGCTGCGTGTTTCTTGTCGGCTGAGGCTGCCCTGTGCTGGTTGGAGTGATTTCAAGCAGTCATGTCATAATGTTCAGCTACATAAACCGAAGACTAGGTTGGTTTTGGTCGGCTTTTTTGTGAATCTACCAAATAAGTGTTGACGGCCTGGTGCTTTGAAACGCATGGCGCGTGCCTCCTGTGTTTTTTTTAATCTCAAGGAATTGGATGCTGACTAGAAAAGGCTAAACTAAATGAGAAATTTGTTGTACGGATGAAATGTAGTTGACTATGCGGCAAAATGCTGGAATACTGTAAATCAGACAGTAAGTGCGCTGAAGTTTAGTTTTCAGTAGTGAACAAATACTTCGCAGTGGTCGATGTTTTACGTTGTATCGAAAGAATTGTACGAATTTCAGAAAAAGGTTGGGTTTGAGTAACTGAAAACATTTCTGGCACGTTTTCGTCATCAACGACACGACGAACACACAAGACATGATGAGTCACGAACACTGTACGATTTATCAATAATGCATATATGTATGTAACTACAAACAGTTACGAGCGACAGCTGAAAATGGTTTTGTTTAAAATTAGCCGCCCCAATGCGTAAGGTTACTCTGGAAATGTGTCAGGCGGCGGTTATTTGACACACAAAACTAACTGTCGGTACCTAGCGCTTCGATTGCCGCCTTCTAATGCGGAATCCAGTTGCTCGGCACAAGCCACCGAGAAAACGTCGATCGGTGCGACGGCGCCAAGTTCGCCGATCACGATGCTACGCGACAAAATGTTTGTATGGTCGGCTTTGTCGCTCTTCCGGCGACTGAGCGTCAGAAATCCAGTTTCAAAAATCGGTCGATTACTGAACAAACTACTGCGATGCAGTAGTGCGTGTGGTTCGTTTTTGCTTGTGTCTGTGGCTGCATCAGTAATGGATGGAAGTTTGGTGTGAGGTTCCGATGTGTCGTCAGAAGCGGATGGTGAGGAAGATGTCACGGACGAATATGAACACCCTTCACCGTCGTTGCTTGCGACTGGACTACAGAATAGAGTGTCTTGCTTCCGGTTCAGCTCAGTTTCAATGGACGTTGTTGTTGTTGGCATATCGACCTCGATGGTAGTAACCATGGTTGTATTCTTGGAAATAACCATGTCTGCGCTTTCTAGAATTTCCGACGTTTTCTTTTGGATGAATTTATTCTTGAATCTGCTGCTCTGATAAAATAACGTTTTATTTGCTGAGTTTTTTGCTGACATTTCAAAAAATAAATGCGCTCAAAAAGCGAAAATGGAGAGAACGGAAAGTTGTCGTGAACATGAAAAATGTGAATTTGATTTGACAACAGCTCGAGTGGAATTGGAATTGAACTTACTTGCAACTACGACTTGTGCAAAACTAAAAATTGCGCCGGAAATAAGAAAAGTGCGCTGCTCACATCCGCACACACATGAAGGCAAAAGGCCCAAATTTTAAACATATATGTAGCTGTGCTTCAAAAAATCAAAGTAACACCAAGTGGGTTGTGGTGCATGAAAAACATGATGGTTTCTGATTCTGAATCTGTTCTGTATTGTTACTGTTACATATTGAAATGCGTCTACAGACTGGGAGATTTTCATAGCGTTTTTAAGCCGGCTTTTCGAATAATCCAGGTGTCAAGAGGACTGGTTCCGTGAAGCAAACATGAGTGTTCTATTATTGGATTTTGTTGTTGTCGCCGAATCTTGATTATTATTGGTGCTATGCGTTACGTGATCGCAGCTGCTTTTCACATTTGCGATATTTTGGCATTATTACGTGACAATTATGCTGTTTAGATAGCATAGGTAATTCGATATGCCATTTGATAAGATGAATTTTACGATTAGAAGGTTATTTATTGTACAGATCAGTTGTGAGACGAAACAGAAAACGAGACACGCGTGCCATTATGCTCGGTGGTCGTTCGTAAAAATGAGGACCACTCATGCGACTGAAAGCGCGAAATGTTTTCAGAAACAACGGATTTGGAAAAGTATATTCGATAAAACAATCAACAAATGAAATGAAAAAGTTTCTCGAGTGCCGCCTCATTCAGTTCTGAAAGATCAATTTGATGCTACCCAAGCGCTTCTGTTTTATTGTTTGACAACACAAAAAGCAGTGCAAAAAAAACTGACGTAGACAGCAGACGTGAACAGCGGGAGTCGGAGCAGAGAGCAGTAAAGCAGTGGCATCTTTTGTTCATTGCCGCAGTTGTGTGATGAAACAATATAAATCAAAAGTAATGAGCGTAGAAACGATATGATTTCTTGACATTTTTGAGGATTGGTCGTGCCAACGAAATTCGTTTGCAAGTGTGAACGAAATGCTGAGAAGAATGGGATTTTTTTGAAAACTGAGACTGTATGCGCCGTGGACACTATCATTCGCGTTGGCAGCTGCATTATGACGCTGGATGTGCGAAAAGAATGATGAATTCAAATTTGCGCGCATAAAATTTGAATAATAGTGACTTCAAGGTTGGATGAATCAAGTATGGCAAGCTTTCGAAGATGTTATTGACAAATGGTGTTTGTGATTTAGTGTTAGGATTGACATTTTAAACAAAAAATAAATTGATAGCCATATGTTTATCAAAACTTTTATCGTTGTCTAAGCTTCTAAACTGTCAAATTTTCAAAGCGGTACAACACTCTTATTTCACTTGAACGACTTTTAAGGTAAAACTTTACCGAATCGTCGTTAACGTTAACAGTATTTAAATTTCATTGTTGACATTTCGGATACCAGTGGACTGAGTTCAAATAAATTTTGATGAAAATGTACGACACATGAAAGCAAGGCAGCTTAGCGTGTTGAGTGTTCAAAAAAAGTTTTGAAACCTCAAGGTTTGCCATTGCTACGATGACAGTTCGTCTTCTTACTACATCCACCTTGTTTAGTACTGGACTGTGGCTGTTTGTTTTACGATAATATAATACCTTTCGTCAAGGCAATTTGTAGTTGTGTTGGATAGGCGCAATGTCAAGCAGTACTTCAGCATAGACAAGCCGTCTCCAAGCCAATAAATAACGGATATTTTCTTTTTGGCTTCAAAGCTGAGCCGACTCATCTGAGAATAGCGTGTGTACTAGAACTTTTCCAGGACTTATAGAGGTGTTGAGTAGCTGAACCGCAGGAGATTACACAACACATTCGGCGCAATTTGTTTCAGCAAGTAGTAGCAGTAGTGTACTTATTAGATTGAGAGACAGATTGAAGTAATGGCTCCATTACAAATTGTGTTTTCTAGATACATGTATACTCGGTCTGATATGGTGAAGTAAACTTCGGTAAAACATTGCTAGCACTTGAATGGAACGTAAGAAATTTGTAATATTCAGCTGCTGGGTTGAGTGGACCAACCATTGGGTAGTGGATTTTAAAACTGATTGACATGAAGTAAACAGAAATTTTATGAAGTTACGGCAGATGTGCAAAAATTGTGCTCTCTGAAGGACAGATTTCATGCAGTGGTTTTTATAGCTTGTAATAAGCGAGCTGTTGCGCAAGAGTCCAGACATGTACTGTGCACACACTTAATCGTGGAATCGTAAACGAGACGCAGAAATCAATCAAAACTGATGTAGCTTCTTGACTTCTACATTTTAATCTAAGTGAAATCTCGCTAAATGTTTGGCAAAGTGACAGAGTTTTAGCATATGTTTTAAAAACGTTGACTCAAAAGTGTGCGAAATTTTTAACAATTTGTGCATGCCGAGTTAGCACTGTCACGGCTCTGAAGTGCCATATGCTTATTTAGGAAACGTTGTAAAAATATTTTAAGCACAATAGTACTCCTCTTCCAAGACTGTAGTGTGCATTGATACGGTTTCCTGATAGTGCGGCAGTATTACCGGCCGTACATTCCCACGCGAGCTGCGCCATGTTCCGTTCAAATCGAAGTCGGCGCCACATATCAAGATCAAAATGTAGATTTATGAGTGCTGTTCCGAACGTTACTGCATGTCACTGCAGGAAATATAAGAAGAGCTAAACTGTGTTCAGAGCACTTTGTTGAAGACATTTAGAGAACTGTGTTTGGCCTCTTTTGTGTTTGGAACGAGGAAGCAACTTGGTATAGTATTTCCGGATGAAAAGTCAATAGCTTGTCGACCAGCAGGGGAGTTCCGCTACCACAGCGTTTGAATCAGTGAGTCACACTGAGCTCACCATTGAGGTGCATTCTCTCTTCGGCATTAGATGGAGCTAACCGTTGGACCGAAAACATCATACAACTAGCCGTGATATGAAAATCTGATAACAACGATTTAGTCAAGAGTGGTTTGTTTGTCTGTATCGCTTTTATTGTATATGTCCGTTCCGATATCTAAATGAACAGCAGGATTTTGTTTGTGCTTACGTACGTTTTGTTGCACACATCCTGCGGGTAACAAATTGCTCACCGGTTTTTACGCTTGAAAGCTCGTCTATGACATGAAGTGACTCACAATAAAACCGTCGATTGAAATCAGAAATAATTCACGTGTGTGCTAAAATCTTTGATTTTGTTTAGTTGTGCTGCAGTTTGTTGTGATTGTTTTGCGTGTTTTATCAAAAAATGGGTATTTTTATGTTAATTGTGCGATGTGGTGGTACAATGAGCTGCTACGCAATCTCGTTTTCCCGCATTTTCATCAGAGATCGGATCAGATAATGAAACAAAAGCCGAATGAATATGCGCTTAAAATACATATTCAACTGAAACTGCGCTAAATATCTGTGAACAAAAAATGTCATGTGCGTTTTCAAATAGTGACTCGCAAAAAGGGTTCGAAAGTGTTTCCGTTTGAAATTAGAAATTCATGGACACCGCACATCAACTGGGAGTGACTGATGGCATAAGCTGGTTTCACTAGCCGTGAAATATTACAACTAGTGGTTTTTGAAATCCAAGCTGCGGCTTTTCATATTACGTTTACGGCATTACGTGACCGTGTAAAACGAATAAAATCAATCATAATCGATGTACCCATACGACTCATGAATAATTCAGCACGACTGATCACGCCCGAATGAAAAAAAAAGCTTATGGCGTCTGCGGCACACTGATAAACGATTATAATGGAGCGAGCTGTTTGCTTCGATTTTTAGGTACTCTCGTGCGGTTTTGAACTAAAAAAGCCAGGTGTTTTAGCCAGATACCGTATTACCTCTATTAAACCCCCCACCAAAATTAACCCCCCCCCAAAAAAAATAAACCCCCACCCCCTCGACAAGTTTCCAAATAATCCCCCCCCCAAAATAAACCCCCATGGGGGTTTATTAGAAACCTGTTTGAAACACATACCTAGCGAATTCAGTGGCTGAATGCAGTGACATTGGTGAAATTGTGCTACCAAAGGCCCCAAAGGGATGAGTTAGTGGTAATTTCATTACAAAAGGCTGTTACAAAAGGAAATCTCTGTGAAAAGTAGAAGTTTCTGCGACTTTCTTGCCTGCCATGCAAGGTATTTTTGCCATTTTTCAACAAACCCCCACCCCTAGAATTTGTTTGTAAATAACCCCCCCCAAAAAATAAACCCCCACCCCCAGAAGTCGCTGAAGAAATAAACCCCCATGGGGGTTTATTGGAGGTAATACGGTAAATTGCACTAGGACAAGCCAAAACTTTAAAAAGAGGTCTAATTATAACTTGACTTGGTTGTGTTGTGTAACCGGTTGAACATTGGGGCTTGTAGTGGGACCTACCACAATAATGGCGCGTCTGACATTATTATCGAATACAAATGTCAGGACAAACCTAAAAACGGCTAATGTTGTTTGAGGGTCGTCGAAATTTTTAGTAATTGACTGCCATCACATGTAGGTTTTTTGAGTTCAATAAATACACGCTTATAATAGCAGCTGAAAAGGGTTAGAAATTGTTTTGACAGCAACTCCAACGTTTTCTAAACCCCAATAGTAAGAGTAAGCCTCCTAAAAACTGCCTGTCGGTGCTGGCAACGAATTTAACATGACACATAACGAGATAATGCGCACTGAATTTGTTTAGGCACGTCACACGTGTTTTGGTTTTTTTCCTGCAAATGGTTGTCGAACACCTGTTTTCAATGATACCCGACACGTCTGATGGCAGGATTACGTAGAGGCTGTTTTGTTTCACTTTTTTTGCCAAGAATGGCGTTCCGGCTACATGGCAGAAATAGAAAATGAACAGCTGAAGCTGAGTCGCCAGTAAACTTTTTTTCCAATGATGCCCGATTTAGTGTGGTGTGATGAGTAAACTTGGTTTGAAGGTTTGCAGCTGATGCGTCAGTTTAGGTGATTGCGTAAAACTCTAACCGGCAGTATAAAATTGAAAGCTTTAAAAAATTTGCAGTTCCTTACATGTGCGACCGCCACATCTTGAACGTCGCGCTACTGTAGTTGAATTTGTTTCTGCGCGCCATTGGTGTGCTAGCGCTGGATTGGAGACTGTTGAAGCTGACATAGTTTCGATTGAAGCGGTCGAATCGTGACGTATCGTCGCTTTTTGCTTTAGCGCTGCTCAAAATATTGTTGTTATAATTGTCGCTTACGGCGGAAATGTCTTGGTGCAAATGTTTTCTCACCCACGGACGCCATGTTTGACCGGTGATTATCATTTTGTGTTTTGAAATAAAAAAAAAGTTTATCGCTTAAAAACGAATCGCTTGCTGAGTGAAACTCGACGTGCACATTAGCAACAATTCAAATCGTGCAACAACAAGCTGACTGACTTTTATGCTTGACGCAGAGCATTATGTTCGGTAATGACGCTTTCAAAATTCGTGTGACCTACAAATGACACCCAGCTATGTAGCTCCATTCTAAACACAGCATGTTCGCAGCGTGCTGGCGAATATTTACGAGCTTGAGCTGGGGCTCTAAAACAAAGCAACGGGTGTACACATCATGTTCAACTGCGCGTTGTGTGTCTGCCTCTCCGGGGGTGGTTGCACTCTGGTCAGTGCTGTCATTTGTCAAAACAGCCGTATCGTAAAGCGCGCAGCCAATTTTGTGGACATTTTCGAAATATTATTATGTGCGCGCATTCAAGTGGACTACTCGGTGTTGATGTTGTTGTTAATAATCATGGACTCTAGCAATGTGTAAGAGTCTTTTTGTTGTTTCAGAGTGCTAATTACTTCGTGCTTGCACAGTTTGGTAGCGACGCTTTGAATGTGTGTTCATAAAATATTGAACGTGTGACAGTGCATTTTGTTTTGTGTCTGATCTGGTTGTCGTGAAACTTTTAGAATTTTGCGTGAAATTCGACTCCTTTTACTCAATTCTTGTGCGTGAAACAAAGAAAGTTCACTCGTTGTTCTGTGCCGTCTGTCTGGTATGTCGGTAAAATGACCGCTGAGAAACCACAAACAAAACAAACAATCGTGTGTCGCTTAATAAAGCCGCAAACCAACCTGTCCGCAAAACAGTCGACCGGCTTCTGCAGGCTGTCTCGTACCGCTTCGAGGCCCTCTCTGAATCTCGCCTGCATCTTGCGTGCGTACAACGAAATGCCGCCTTCGCTCATGTAGCCGGCGTTCAAATCGGCCGTGGTCAGTTCGGCGATTGCCGAGCCGAGCGCATCGCCGTCGGAAACGTAGCCCTCGCCGCCCGCTGATCGCACCACGGTGGTGGCCGCTAACGCTTCCGCCGGACCGTTGGTTGAGGTTAACGCAGCGGCGGCAACTGGAAAGTTTCGTTAGCGTTCAATCGAATTAGCAAAACACAGAAAGTACACGGCTCTTGTGACCAATGATCGATGTCTGTCTGTGATTATTCGCAAAAATGATTTTCGGGCGCAAAAGTTGATTGACTATCGCTGAATTGACTGAACTGAATCGTCATATTGACTACCTTTCGACTCGTCAGTAGCGATTCTCACTTTCCTCTTCATAGTAAAATAGTAACAAAAAAACCAACCACACTAACCAATTGTGCGGCCGATCGGTGGTTTATTGGTCTTCAAGAACACGCCGTACGGCGAGGCGCGCGGGACGATCGGTTCCATCGGTTTCACGGCCGGATCGTCGCTGACGGGCGAGTCTGTTCCGGTGGTGACGACGTCGTCGCCGCAGCCGAACGTTGTCTCCATCTTGTTGGCGGCCGCGCCGCTGGCACCGTGCGTCAGTCGACCGCCGGCCGTTTTTCTCGCGCCCGACGGCGCTAGTTTGATTGAATCAGCGCTGGTGTTCGCTGATGACGCTGGTTCGTTGATGTTTCCGTTTGGAGGGCAGTAGATCACCGAGATCGCGTCCGAGTCCTTGCTGGCGCTCGTCGAGCTGTTCGAGTCCGACTGAGCGCCGCCGCCGCTGCCGCCGCCGACGCTCGCTGCAGACTCGACCGATTGCCGGTTGCTCGTGAATGAGGACGCAGGTCGCGAGTTTGACGTCGACGTCGACTGACCCGGCAACGGCTTGTGATGGGTCATCGGTGATACCACGCCGATGGTGGGGCTGGCGACCTGTTGTAGAGAAAATGCAGTTTTTCAACAATTGTGAAGAACTTTATTGAGTTGTCAAGATGAATCAAGAGAAAAAATGTCCGAAATCAACTGAAAAAATATATTACCTGATCCGAGCTCGTCCGACCCGTCACGGCGCCACTGCCGCCGGGAACAGGTTTGGATGATGGCGGCTTTATTGTCGACGGTAAACTCGACGGCACAGCAGCGGCAACGCTGTTTGGTTTTGTTGCAACACCACCGTTCCGAACGGGCGACGCGTTTGTCATACCTGCAGAGGGAAGATGAGATTGAAAGTGTGCAGTTTTCGAAACTTGAAAAAAGTCACACTGTTTTACGCTGACCTTTCACGGCCAGCATCGGCTTTCGCGTCGACGTCGTTTGATGCGCGGGCACCGTGGGCGCTGCGCTGATGGTGTTGTTGTTGTTGTTGGTGTTGTTGAGTGGCGACGCAACGGAGCAGACCGGTGCCACCGGCGACGCCGCGCCCACCGGACTCCGTCGTTCGGACAGTCGCGACGCTTCGCTCGGCGCGTTGCTCGACGTTGGACTGATGCTGGTGCTGCCGCCGCCGGCGTACGCCGAGTCAGCGTCCGTCTCGTCGTCGGCGCTGTTCTGTTGGTGTTGTTGGTGTTTCGTGTCATTGTCGACGTTGTTGTTGTTATTGGTCGACCTGAGTTTCGTTCGTTCCCTCGCGCCGTCGCCGGTGTTCGCCTTGGCCTTCGGACGACACAACGATTTTGGTGTCGCCGGTTGCTCCGGTATCGTCTCGGTCGACGTCTCCATCCTAGCACCAGCGTTGTTATTGTTATTGTTATTGTTGTTCGCGAGCTTAGCGGCGGTGGTCTTTGGTGATCGAAGGCCTCGTTTGGTGAGCGCTCTCAGCGCGTTCCGCGGACTGTTCGGTCCGGCGGCGGAGGCGCATGGCGCTTGTTTGACGTTGTTGTTGATAGTGTTGCTCGCCACCACTGATGGCAGGTTGGTACCACTTATGGAATCACTGGCGGTGTCGCTTTTCGCGCTGGAAAATCCGGAACTCGACGTTGTACTGCTCGCCGACTGCGAACATGACCGCGCGGCGCCCGGCGTCGAGAGGCCGGTGGGAGCTTTCAGTCCGGTGGAGCGTTTCTGCTCCGCCTGTTGGTCCGCTTTCGGCGTCTTGTCTTTCGAGAACAGCCGGAATTTCTCCAGCATTTTCGCTTGGTTCTGGTTGTTCGGATGCGCCGCCGCTGCGGCAGTGTTGTTACTGTTGGCGGCGGTGTGCCGCGGCGAGTTCGCTGCTGCGGCTGCACTCGCTGGCGACTGTATTCGACTGGAAACCGGCGCTTTGATGCCGCTTGCCGCCGACTTGGACAGTGCTGCTGTCGTTGCACTCGGAATACCGGTGCCACCGCCGCCGGCGCTGAGTTTGTTCACGGATGGTGACCGACTTTGTGTGGATAGCGAGTGTTGACTGCCTGGAACGAGAAGAGTTTGGTTTTAGAATCTGACTGTATTTTTTAAATTAGAATTAGAATTTGTTTTTACTTGAATTAGAATTTGTTTTTACTTTTTCGAAAAAAAAAATAGATTTGAGTGTGCTGGATGAATACATGATTAGACCAATATGAGAGAGAGAACAGTTATGTGCTTCAGTGACGTATGTTGGTGAGCGCCAAGAAACTAACGAACATTTTTATGCTGGACGTCTCAAATATTTGCAGAAACAAAAACCAGTAAATCACTGTGTCCACGTGGAAAGTAGTGCGCGTTTAGCTGTTTCAAGCATCGATCAAAATGTATGCCAGTGTACCAATACGCTCGTGGATAATTACGCGTGATGTTTATTATAACATAAGTAGAACAACATGTTCGGAGCGCGTGAATAATGACTAATGCAGACAATGTACAGTGTACTAGTAGCAGCATAGTTGTCTGACAGAGTGGAATAAACGTCGTTCATCGTCACATGAGTTTCTAGACCATAAATAAATGTTTGTGTGTGGACCTCGTTATGTGCAGTTGGTAGGCCGGTTGTTTAGGTCGTTGGACATAGAGTAGTATTTCGTGCATAAAAAGATTTAAAAGTTTGACTTAATACGTAGTGTGATGCTTTGTTTCAAATTCAATGTATGTAACAATGACATTTTAACACAGTTGACTCTGCGCTGGCTGACCTGATCACTGTCTCAAAAATGAGTTCGCGTGTTCATTTGATAAGGTGTCACACAAATCTGAGTCCCTTAGAGAGCCATTAATAAAAATCGTCTGCTAAGAATGACAACAAACAAAAACACGAGCAAAATATCATAACAAACAAGTCAGTAAGTGATGTCAATTTATCTTTTTTCTCAAATGTATGAGATATCGCGCAGCGAAATATGCAGCAAACGGCTAAACACAGAGATGATAGAAAAAGAGTCAAAACAAAATGTTCATATTTCAAATATAAGCAGATAAAAGCCCTAAAGCGGTTGCATGCATGTGTGCTAGTGATATAATAAGACGGAAAAACGACAGTCTCCAATGATTCGAGCGTGTTTGGTGCTTATGACGGCTGATTTTGACCGGCTGGCATTTGGGGATTAGCCAGGTCTGTGTCGCTTTCAAACGCGCGTCTGGTGTGTCACGGATGGAACTGCAAACAGTGGGACATTTGAGCTGACTCAGTGTGTTGTCATGTTTGTGCATTTCTCGCTGATAAAAGCCTGTTTGAAGTGAATTCTAGCAAGATCGAATGAAATTCCACGGTCTCAAACGAGTCAGTCACTCAAACAGCAGCGATCGCGCGCATTTGCGTATCACATGAGCTGTTAGAGCGTGAAATTGTTGAATTTGGACGTTCATGACTGCAGGCTGCTCGTACTACATTTCATCCAAGTGTCAACTGCGTTCCAGTAATTGTCCAACGAGTGAAGTGTTTTACCGTGATGTACATTGTATATAAAATATTGCTCTCTCGCACTCGATACTGATCACGGTAATAACGTTCATATTGCTTTAGCGTCGCAGTAAATATTTGCATGCGTACGTTCGGTTTGTTCGAGAAACGCTGCCATGATATGATGGCGTAATGACCGTTCCAGAGAGTCTCTGTTTGCCCGGCAGATCAAGTTTCAAACTACACACACATGTTGTCGTGGAAGCCTCGAGTGCCATATATTGCATATTTTAAATGTATAAATTTGAATATGGCGAACTTCAATTTTTCTGTTTGTGGTTTCATTTGACTTGCGGAGATTTGCATGAATTTTCGCGTGACAAGACCGTTCCAATGTTTCATTGGGCCGAAACAATTTATTCAGCGCGCTTGGGCAAACGGCACTTCTGTTTTTACGAAATGATAGTTTAGATTGAGATACATAATAGAAATGTGGAACGGCAACACATTGACGAGGCCTCGAATTCTCAAACCATATGAAAAGATGAGTCACATTCCTTGAGACAACCGCAAAAGAGTATCACCAGAGTTTGGGGTAGAATGCAAAATACAATTCCGGTTTCGTGTTACTTTCCTATAGCGTCAAGCTGGGGCGTCAGTTCGGGTGGTGGCGGTGGTCTGTTTTCAGTCATTTTAGCAAGACACATAAATTTGCGCGCCCGAACGTGCCGCATCACAAAGATGAAATCAACCGTAAAATATGGTTTAGATACATTTAGAGAACTGCAAATGCTCATTTTGAACGTCGCTGCTTGGAGTGAGTCAGCCGTATCGGTTCGTTTTAAAATACGTAAAAATATAGCTGGTGGCGTCTTATAGAAAATTATCCGGAAACGATACCGAATAAAAAAGGGAATAGCGTAAAAGCTAACAAAACTGCTTAAAATTTTTTTAGCCCAGTGGCTTGTGATGTTTTCGGATACAGATGAAGTCAAATCTAGACAGAAGCTGCTTTGCACAAAACAAAACGGAAAGCAAAAGCTGAAACAGAAATGTAGAGCTCGCTTTTTTCGCGTCAGACAAATAGGATGACCTGATTGCAGACCAGAGCGTTGGTCAGGTGTGCTTTATATCACTCCCCCCACAAAACCACAAAAAAAAACCCCCCCCCCCCACCACACACAAAACCCCCCCCCCCCCAAAAAAAAAAAACAACACCCCCCCCACCACAACCCCCCCCCCCCCGCCCCCCAAATCCCGCCCCCCCCCCACAAACAACCACACCAAAAAAACCACCCAAAAAAAAACACACCCCACAACAACACAAACACCCCCCCCAACCCAAAAACAACAACCCCCCCCCCACACCCCCCCCACCCCCACCACCCCCCCCCCCCCCCCCCCCAAAACCCCCACAACCACACCCCCTCCCCCCCCCCCCCCCCCCCCCCCCCCCCCCCCCCCCCCCACACCACAAACCCTTCTTTCCTTATTTCCAATTCTCATATCTCCCCTCAATTTGCCTCATACGTCGAATGGTATGGCTGATTTATGTTGAAATACTAAACAGATTAGGGCTAGTCACTTCAATGCATATTGCGATAGCATCCCCCGGCTGCAGTTTGCAGACGAGTGGATTTTGACGCTCGTGTCACACGAGTTGAGTGCCACCCTACTACGAACCGAAGTCCGAGGGATGTGCCTCATTGCTGGAGTCAAACGACTACGAGTCTCTGCCACCGACTCGCTCGCATCTGCCACCTGCGACGCCGTTCGAGTTCCAGCCGCGTAATGAGGGCTTGAGCCATTGCCTCTCATTCGTCGTTGAATACGCCGTTGATTAGTTCACACAATTGTTATGGCTTCTTTCAGGAATTCGTCAATCGAGGACGACAAAGAATAAAACGTTTACAAAAGAAGACTGTTGTGATTGATTACGGTTTTCAGATTTTAGACGAAGCCTCAAATGTTTACACCAGTACCTTTAGGGTCTGGCCGTGAGTTGCCGCCCAGAACGCCCTCTCGATGTCAGGCGCAGTCCTGGACAGATCGTGAAGCGCCCAAATGTGGGGCGGCCACACGATACCCAAACGCTTGTTCACGCGACTTCCAAGCGGAGTTGGTTTTTGTCGTTTATCGTGAAACAAGTGCAGTGATGGAGTATAACGAAAACATGGTAGAATGGCAATTAAAGGTGGTGAATGTTGATGGTGACCAATAATAATAAAAAGGTTGAACGTTGAACAATAAAATAGATGAACTATTACCAAGTGTGGAAGAATTACAGTATAATAAAATATCACAGTCAGAGTTTTTGGGGGTTGAGTGAAGTGAGGTCGTGTACCGGACCTGACAACTTCCCCCCCCAAAAAGGTGGGCTCTTCCACGAGACCCAAATAAAAAAGGTGAAGGTGGAAAAGTTGGTAAAATAAAACAAAAACTATTGCCGGTAATGATGGTGTGTGTGAAAGAAAAATGAA